>JALIZH010021484.1:0-78329 GCA_030522465.1 Rhipicephalus appendiculatus
GTCATGTCGCACATGACATGTTATAATTTCCCATATTACCACTTGCCATTAAGGATCGTCATGCAGTCACGTCAGGCAGTATCGAATTTGGTGTAGATCAAACTAGCGAAACGGCCACGAGAGTGCCATGAGCGTGGCGCGTAAGTCATGTTGCACACGACATGCATGTCATGATTTTCAAATTGTCACCTGTCATTTATGTTGTTCATGCAGAAATGCCTCATCGTACCAATTTTTGTGTATATCAAGTTAAGAAAATGGCTTTAGGAGCGGTCATGGCGTGTAAATCGTGCTTTTCATGACGAGTTACTTGCAAGATTTTCATTAAATGGTCCAGTTATTCATATATGACATACAGTCATCTTATGCCACACCAATTTTGGTTTGAAGCCCATTAACGATACTGCCAAGAAATCACAAAGTCGTAGGTGGCCAGATAGATACGCTGAAAGTAGCTCCAGTTCGTAAGACGTATTAAATGCTTTGCATTTAATACATCCTGGTAGATCATATGCACTATTGCAATCAATCTTATGTAAGATAGTCTGCGAGGAAATGCAGATGCCGCAATATTTCGCTGTGCTGCTGGCACCAACTGCTCTGTAGTACCTGAAGGCTAGCTAATGTCCGATGTAACACCAGAACTCACGTTCAATCGCAGACGGCCATGTTATCGAGAGCAGTGTTGCAAAAGCAGGGGAGCCAGGCAAGACAAATGCGATAACCAATCCATTTTTTGTTTCGTAAGTCCCATGGCGATCATCTGGTGTTATTTTCATAAGCCACCACAGTAAGCTAAGACACGCCGTAGTTAACTAAAAGTAGCCAATAGTTGTCAAAAGTAGCCTCAGATAGTCAACACTTACAGATACCCCTTTCCCCCCGAGCACTTATTGCTTAAAGTGTTTTCGGCAAGGACGCTTTCTCCGAAAAAATTACACAACAGAGAGTGGTTGTTTCAGAAGTGGTTGTTTCTGGAAAGAAAATTAGTCGATCTGTTTCACAGCCGTAAAAGTGTAGCCTCGAAGCCAATGCGCACCCGCAATTATGAATTGATGGGAAAATAGGCAAACGTTTATTGCTCTGTTACCTGGGCTCTACGTAAAAATAAATTTCTGATCTCGTAGAAGCGCAATGAACGCTTTAAAGCTTATTTTCTTGTGCACTCACCAAAAACGTTGAGCGGGTCGGGCATATCATATGGGCAACATGGGGACGCTCAGCGCGTCACACGCATGCGCGGAAGAAGCGTGGCATCACAACATGTATGGCCAGCGCCGGTGACCAAACAGTCCTGGGCGTAAGCAAAAACTACGGCTACAATGGTTGGAGACGGACACTTGGGCTTTAAGGATCAAGATACATAATTAATTTTTTTTAATCAATCTCTATTGAAAGGGAAGCACCACGGTTTTGGAAGCACGTTCGGAAGAAAACACAAAAAATAGTCCGTCGGTACCATGTGTCTGCGAGCCAACGCCTTTTCACTAAAAGTATTTAAGCTTTTGAAAAGACTGCTTACGTAAGAAGTTCTTGCGTGCTCGGGTGACAGGAGTATCACAGTCTGTCAGCGTTGTACCGTGTTTTCCAATAGTTAGCGAGCACTGGAAAGCACTTTTTGTTGGATAACAGCTAGGCATTGTTAGCCAACAAAAATAGTAAAGTCAAGAACAGTAAAGTAGATAATTCGTCGACTCAGACAGCACCTACAGAGGGGTTCACTGTTAAAGGGAACACCGGAGCGCGTGTCGTCTGCTCGGCGCCACCGCCGGCCGGCTGCGGCAACTAGTTTCGCGCAGGAGCAGTGAGCGCTGCGGGCGGCGCCCGTTTGTCGTCTGCTACAGCACGGCCGGACTGGAGGAGCGGCACTCTCTCGCGTGTCGCTCCTCCAGTCCGGCCGTGGCTACAGTTGCGGCCGCGCTTCAGCTCGTCACGAAGCACGGCCGAAGTCGCAAAATGTTGAAATTCAGTCGCTTTCTTTGGAGCAGGAAGGAAAACCACGGCAATGATCTATAATCAGATAAATATCACCTGACACATCAGCCGGATTGCCGTCTTTCGTTCGCCTTCACGTTAGATAAAGAATTACCCGCTTCGAGAAAGCTTTCTGGTGGGCGCCGATTGCTGCGATTGCACGATGGCCCGAGTGCCACACGATGAGAGGCCGCGTATGGTTGAACTGTGGCTACGAAATTACAGTCAACGCGCTATTTCAAAATTAACGCACAGGCCACTTAAAACAGTGAACCGCATTGTTCAAGCGTACAAGGTCGACCGACGGATAAAGGACGCTCCTTGGAAGCCACGGCTTCGAGCCACGAGGAAGACCTTGCCATCGCAGCTGCTGTGGCGGACAACACTAGGTGTTCTTCTCACGAGATTAAGGTAAACCTTGGGCTGAACGCTTCGAAGAACACTGTGAAGCGCCGCCTGTACCAGGCAGGTCTGAAAAGCCGAACAACGGCACAGAAGTTCCCCCTACGGACCACCTTAAGTTGCAGCGTCACGCACGCTGTGCCAGAAAGAGACGTGCGTAAAGAAGAAAAAATGCTTCTTTAAAAGAACCAACAAAAATATCAGTGATGTAGTATTTTACATAATCTAATTCCCTTTCAGCTTTGCCACAGCTTTCCATCTGAGCGTGGCCATGCAGCTCGCGGACAAATTTCAAAGTGCGGGGACGGCTGGCTTCGCGGCGATCGAAAGCGCGGCCGCAACTGTAGCAGACGACAAACGAGCGCCGCCCACTGCGCTCACTGCTCCTGCGCGAAACTAGTTGCCGCAGCCGGCCGGCGGTGGCGCCGAGCAGACGACACGCGCTCCGGTGTTCCCTTTAACAGTGAACCCCTCTGTACATTTACCGGCGCGACGCCGCTGAAAAAAGTACCAAGAAAGCGTAACGGCATTTCAGAAGGAGCAAAAAGGAAGCCAATGTACACCTGTACGCTCATGACTACAGTTAGACTGCCCTTGCCATAGCACTGTTTCATGTTGCGGTCATTTTTACTGCAGGTAATTTATATACAACAGCCTTCGCTGGCACTGTGTGTTACTTAGTCAACCTCTTGGTAAATAGTAGTTTGTCGATGCTGAACACTTCACCGTCATTGCTGTCATAGTCGTGCCAACTGGACTCCACAAAAAAGATATGTGTGTGCCTTTGGGGGTTCTGTAGAAAAAACTCTCTCGAATTGGTATTGATCAGCCTTAGATATTGCAGACGCCAGCAATATAAATTGTGCTAAGCATCGCTCTAGTGGCGTACAAAGCAGACAAGTACATTACCGCTAATTGCACCTGCAACTTCGCACTGATTATGGGCGACATATTTTCCGCCGCGTGACTACCAACACTCTGAAGTGTACAGTGCTTTTCACTATGCCACTGCAGCTGTGGAGGGCAAAATCTCCCGCCGCTCATGCAGGTGGCACTGCGTCACTTGCGATCTGGCGTCAGTTGGGAAGGGTTCTCGCCTAGAAATAATTGCTTAGCTGGGAATTTCTAACTAGCCCTTGAATTGCAGATAGTGGCAGTCACATTTCTGTTCCTGCAATATTAGAAACTATGGTTTCTCAAAGTGGGTTCCGCCGAACTTAAGGAACCTCTATTACTCACGCCCGATTGTCAATAAGAAAGTCTCGGTGCATAACAGAAACTCGCGAGCTGCGCAATAAATCCCGCCGGCAGCTTGTAGCCAGCCTGGACTAAGAAAACGGGTCGCGCAGTTAAGCTGTTGCACTTGAATCTCGGAAGGCCTTATATTACCCCCCATGCACCTTTCTCCGGTTTGTGAGCAGTCATTCTCGACAATAGCCTATCTGAAAAATAAGCGCAGGAATCGACTGAATCCAGCAGCCGACATGCGGCTGGTCCTGAGTGTTACTGAGCCTGGCATCAATTTGATGGTGACAAGAAAGCGAGTTCGATTCCGCGTGAATGAATAAATTTATTATACAGCCTTGCTTTTCAATTTATTGCACGTAAACTTAGCGCGAACCCAATGAGAAATTCTTGCGTAAAAGCGGGGGGAGGGAGGGCGGTTTCTTGGCTGTTGATTGAGCATAGCAGGTTTCTGGGACGAAAGTGATTGAGAATCCCTACTGTAGTACATTAATAGGTGTGTTTCCATTGCCGAATTCCATAGTCTATAAGCTATTTCAAAGTGTCCCACTATGGCAGGGGTCTCAAACACGCGGCCCGCGATTCTGTCGTTTGCGGCCCGCGGCCCGTACATTACTGTCTTCGTCCCACATTTTCTTTCAATTTTTTTAATAAGTATGTTCGCGAGCTACACAGGCCTGACTGGTCTAAAGCATTGTTTTCATGAGTCAGCTCATGTTATCACTATGTGTTGAAACATAGCTGTGAAGCAAAAACTATATTTTAGAATCGGTGTCCAGATTGTATTCATTGTGGTGATCGGTATCGACATGCTGTTAGAATCCTGGCGACAAATCTGCTTCAGAAATTACCCGTAAATGAGATACGGGAAATATTTTTGTTTTTTTCAAATGGTAGCGTTCGCTGACAATTTGTACACTACCCCTTCCCCCCCCACCCCCCGCTATTACTTTCTTACCTGTCCCGTCCCTCCTGCCCGCGTCCCCAGTCCCACACCACCACAGCGCATGCGCGTCCCCCCCTCTCTCTCTCCTCTCCTACGCTCACCCCCTTTCTCTCCTCTAGGAATACTATACTCTACGGAGCGGCGCCCATGTCCCCGCGTCCTACACCCCCCACAGCACACGCGCGTCCCCTCCCCCCTCTCTCTCCTCACCTAAGCTCACCCCCCTTTCTCTCCTCTAGGAATCCTCTACTCTACGGAGTGGCCCCCCGCGTCCCACACCCCGACAGCGGATGCGCGTCCCCTCCCGCTTTCTCTCCTCTCCTACGCTCACCCCCTTTCTCTACTCTAGGAATCCTCTACTCTACGGAGCGGCGCCCGTGTCCCACAGCGCATGCGCGTCCTCTGTCCTACGCTCACCCCCCTTTCTCTGTTGTAGGAATCCTCTACTCTACGGAGCGCATGCGCGTCCTCTCCCCCTCTCTCCTACGCTCACCCCATTTCTCTACCCTAGGAATCCTCTACTCTACGAAGTGGCTCCGCGTCCCACACCACCAGAGCGCATGCTCGTCCCCTCTCTCTCCTCTCCTACGGTTCCCACCGTTCTCTCATGTAGGAAGCCTCTACGGAGCGGCCCCCCGCGTCCCACACCCCCTACAGCGCATGCACGTCCCCCCCCCCCCCCTATCTCTCCTCGCCTACGGTCCCCCCTCCCCGTCCTCTCCTCTAGGAATCCTCTATGGAGCGGCGCGCACGATAGGTGGTGCGACAGCTCGATACTCCGCTGGGGGGCGCCACAGTAGTTCCGCGGTATGAAAATGACGGAGCCCGCGCGCCTCATTCTCTCTCCTGTGCAGCGCCGCAATGACCGCCCGGGCCGCTGCCGCGAAACAAGAGCGGCGACGTTTCTCCCGCTCAAGCTAACCATCTCCCCGCTGCTTCGCATCCACACATTGTTGCCTTTAGCGGGAGATGGGGAAGTTTTTATTGCCGACGTTTGGTATTATATACTCGCCTCCAACCTGCTATCAGCGTTATATCCGACATACGTATATACCAAAATACCTTCACACAAATTTGAATCCACTAGCGTTCATGCACCACCTCAATATGTGTTGATCAGAGGCTTGAGTTAGGATTGAGGGTTGGGCGGGGGGAGAGAGTTGAAGTTGCCGCAGCCGAGAATGACCTAATAAAAGTATATCGTGTGAGTAGCTTGTTTCATAAAAATGTCCTTAGTGAATTGAAGCCACTCATCAGTGCTATTTGCAGGTACAAGACAAAACAATTGGGGGGACCCTCAAGCTTCGCCTTTAAGAGTTGAACGCCAAAGCGATATCCTGTCTCTAGTGCGTACTTCAAACACTTAGCTCATACTATGTAATGGGTAGCATGCTTTAAACCATGAGCAATTATGCGCGGCGAATGTTTTCGAACTTGCTATGCACCCACTACGCGGTCTTAAGGGAATACGCACAGTAACGTGTGTGCCTTTTGTAATGGGTGGCCTGCTTTGAGCCACGATGTCGTTATGATGTTCACATGTTCTGACGACCGATGCCAATGTACGCTTGTACCACGCAATATTACTGCGATGTTACATGTTGTACTGTGACACCGGTCTACAGGACGCGTGTGTTTGTAAAGCAAGAGTTGTTTTAACACCAGGACCTGGCGCTCTTTCGCCATCAAATCGTCATTGCGCCATGAAACACCATACATCATCGTACTCTACTAAATTTTCTTACTGCATCGTGTTACGTGGCACCACGTGGCACCAATTTACGTGGCACCACGTGGGACTATCTCATTCCAAAAAAAAATTGTGACAATGTTTCCGAGCACTGTATATGGAACAATACCTCATCAAGGCATACATCGGCAACGGAAACCCGAAGTAGCGAACTCCAGCAAACATTCGAGAAGCAGCCTCGCGCTAGAGAGCTTTAGCCACTTTCGCTTCTAAGCACTAAATCAGCTTGGACATTTCATGGTTTTCTCTCAAAGGAATATATACTATATTTTGTCGCAATCGCATCTTTGTAACATACTGTAGTTCTTGTGTCGTATTTACACCAGTTGTGCCTTTTTCCTAACGTAAGTTCTTGACCTAGGTCAATGTTTAATTTAACTTTAGTTCATTCCCTAGGTCAATCTACAAATAGCTTCTGGAATCTGAGACGCGATCATTGTAGCAAAAAAAGTCTTTGAAGACCCGTGCCGTGAAGCTGCACAATTTACCTAAATGCAGAAATAAAAACATGTACAAGGCAAAGAGTATGGCCTGAGAGAAGTGATATCCTACAAAGCCGAACAAGATGAGCTTACGCATGCCGCAGAGTGCATACTCTTTAGTATTCCAGGTGGCTAAATCCAAGGTTGTGGTGTTAACATATACTGATTTTGCACCGGGTCCCTCAACTGCACTTCTTACTTGTGATGAGGAGATCAAGCATATGGGAACTGTCGCCGGGTTTTCTGCACCATCGTCATGGTCATGATACGTACAAAATTTTTAATCAATAAAATCGCAACGCACATCGTATGTTCTACTCGGGAATAAAAGAACACGAGCATTGTGACGAATCTGGCTGAGGAAGGAGCGAAATCGCTAAGAACCATGTTTTAATGAAATGTCTAAATCACTGTGTTGAGCAGTAATATGATGCGATTGATGCATTTCACAAAGCGTTAGAAAGATATGGCACTGAAATTATATCCCTGTCATGATGAGACCAGGCTTAAAGGGGTGGTTTTGATGATATATCTGCCAATACGTCTTTGTTAATGGCAAAACGTTTCGATCATTCATGGAATGTTTTGGGCAGATCGTATTAAGAGCATATTTTACAGGGGTGCTCTGATCTGCATTTAGTGGAATTCTTTTTGTGACGCACCCTACCTTAAGTTTAATTAAGCTTGCTAAACAGGATAACCTGCCTCACTGGACGAGTACCATAAATTTGTGCAAAACACTCCCGGGTGACAACAACGAAATAATAAATGTTGCAGGAATCTATCTTCCACGAGTTTTCTTTCAAGTGCGTTCGAAGTGGGCATTTTGAGATTCAATCGTCTTCTTACTGCTATAGGTCATGTTTTGTACTCTCCAACCTCTTGCCGAATCAGAATACAAGGAACCAATTGAGAGCATTAAAGGCAAAAAGAAACTATTCTCAAATAAAATCACCCTTTGAGTTGACCGGGAACGCTGGTAGCTGGCGAAATAAGCTGCAACCGCTCTACTATGAAAACAAGCAGCCGGGAAGTGTTCCTGTTGTTTTCCAATATTGTCCAATATTCGAGGTAAAGTTTCGAATTGATAATAGGCTTGGTTCACTTGGTTTGCTGAATTAGTTCTTCGTAAAACTTGGCATGCAGAAATGAAAAACGCAGTGCAGTCTAAAACAACACCGTTATAGCATTTAAAGTGCCGCAGCTAGCCTCACTCAGCGTCTAGTACGTTTTGGATCTGCATTGCTGGCAACGTTTTATTTAGAGATTTAAAGCTTTCACAACGAGCATAGGAGATTGAACAGCACTCATGAACACATGCGATTTACGAAATTTTTAGACAATTTTTATTTGCGGGACAACACTCACATGTATTCCTCGCTATCGGCGTCAAAGCCACGGCTGGCCATCAACATGGGTTACATGACAAAAGATGCCACACATCAATGTTTCAACGAATAAGCAACAAATGTCTTAAAGCCTTGAGTACGCATAATATACAAGCATACACAGCAAACAAAATGCGCAAAGGTTTGTGTATTCCACAATAAAAACAATTGTACCATGAGTAACATGCAAAGATAAGCATATTCTCACGTTCTGCATAATGGTTTCATACATTCGACCTGTATTGATTCGTTCATAAAAGCCCATTGTTTATGCGCAACTTTATTGCTTAGTTTGTTCGATGATCACTACACACGGTCGCGTAGAGTGACGCACAGAACACGGGTCTTATTGTGAAGAAAATATTTATACATTGTTGGCACACATTCGACTTTAATATTCTGTGAAGTGATTACATTTTTCTGCATTCTCTTGCTGTTCCAGGGTATACACGCATATCCCTTTACGGCCTGACCCGCACAAATGTGTGGGTCAATAAAGACGCTCACGAAACGGCACCTGTTTCAGTTTGGGTTTCGCGGCTCTGTGCCGCTGAAGTCAATGTTTACGGGAATATATCTGTGTCAGTAGTTCAATAATTTCGGCACCAGAGGGCAAGTAATCTTCCGCCAAAAATGCCGTCTGAGCACGTGCGCCGACAGCAGCTACCTCAGACGTGTAAATCAACGCTCCTTCTTCTTGTACATTTTTTTTCGGGGGAGTGTATGCATATGAAAGAAATATTAAGACTTAGAAAAACATGCTGCGCTAAAAAAATTGCGCGTTCCTACCACACACCCTGTGTACTCACGCGTGAAAAAGTCACCCGCACGTTTGTGCGGGCTGGGCTTTAGTTCTCGTCAAGTGCACGGCACAGCGGCGCAGGTTGGCTCGTCCGCGCGCGGTTGCGCCTGCGCATTCTGTTTTTTTTTTATTGCGAATAGCTTTCTTGGCGTCTTGTTGGCACTTTTTTGGGTTGGTGTTTATTGATGTTTTCTTATATCTGAAGTTAGTGACGCGAAGTGATGTGCGTGAATTGTGATCACCATTGACGCAGAAAATATTTGTTTTGTGAATGTGTTGTGACAACAGGCATTATATTTCAAAGAATTACATTTTACATTGCCCATGATATAGAGTTTCAGTATCGCCAGTGAAATTCTAAGGATAACAAATAACATTGAGGGTTAAAAGTGCTAAAATTATCTAACTTAGGGAACAAGCTTCTGTGGGCGCTGAATTTTCTTTTTTTTCACATGCCGAGATTTTCAAACCAGAGAATGAAGAAGACATAGAAGAGATATTGAGCCTCCTGATGTCTTGCGTCAGAATTGGGTAGGGACCACGTTGACGAATTGACAGAGATTCATATTCGTCGTTCGAGCCAACTTAGTGATGAAAACTGGAGTATGGAAGGCGAGTTTTGGAGCAGTCGTATCCGTAATAACTGGGCCAAGTGACCACTCACCCTATCCTGTCAGTTTCAGTGAAATTGATGTCTTTTGGAAGAAAACATTCGGCTGCAAAGCATCACCTGCTTGGAAGCGGTGAGACAGCCGACGTTCTTGTTGTTCTCAAGACTCCTTTGCCAACTTTCTCACACTAATTTAATGCAACGATTTTTGAAGTTACGGCTGAAAAAACGGCAGTGTGCCCTAGTTGTAGATATGAAACAACTTTGCAAGTGGCTGTGCAAAAGATCAAGCAGCTTTAGGTATGGACCTGATCATGAGCTGCATCCGATCTCTGAGGAACTTTGGTCGTCACCATGCGTCCAAGAATTGAAAGCGGAAAGAAAAATGTGTCACAAGACCAATCCTTAGACAACTTTACTGGAGTGTAAAAGGCGCCCGGCATAGCCAAGCGATTAGACTCAGCTATGCGTACCACTGGCGGTCAGTACACAGCTTGACATCTGCACATCACTGCAAGCTGTCAAGTGCAGCTTCTTGCTCAAAAACGCGTTGTATGAAGTGCAACTTATACCTGTGCCTCACAAGTGACACACAATACTCTAAAATGTTGCATTCGCAGCGCTGGCCACGCATTTTAGATGAAGCATCTTATGGCGAAGCTTAATCCGGTGGTGGTGGTGGTGGTGTGCTGCGTGCCCACCCTTACTGCGCATGCGCAAACAGTTAAAAAAAAATAAAAAATAAAAAACCTCCTCTCCCCCTCTCTCTCCAGGCATCCCTCCCCGCGGCAACCACACCCACACTGCGCATGCGCCTCCCTTCCTCTCTCCCCTCTTACACTCCCCCCCCTCTCTCCATCCCGCCCGCGGCGTCTAACTCCCCCCTCTGCGCATGCGCGTCCCCCCCTCTCTCTCCTCTCCTACGCTCCCCCCTCTCTCCTCTACGCATCCCTGCCCACGGCGTTCACACTCCCACTGCGCATGCGTGCGTCACCCCCTCTCTCTCCTCTCCTACGCTCCTCTCTCGCCTCGCGACGCCGACGCAGGCAGCGTCTGCTAGCGAGTTTCTTGGTTGAAAAAACCGACTGCTCGCGCTGCACAACCGTTCACTGGCGATCCCGTATATATAGCAATGGATCTTGACCTCCAAGGTGGTGCCGGTGGGAGACTTCTCCTGTGCGTTGTTGAATAAAAATTCGCAGCGTGCGCGTTAACTAAAAGCGGAGTGCGGGTCTCTGTGTCCAGTCGGAGTCTTCTGTCTCTCATGGCCCATTAGCAGCGATTTACATGTTCTAGTAGGAAAAACTGCTCCATCACTGCCTGCTTTGCGCCTCCCCAGTTTTCTCCTGCGCAACGCTGCGATGAGCGCCAGCGTCAACGCCGCCGCCAGTGTAAGCGTTAGCGCCCGCTGCTTCACATCTACACATGGTTCCCTTTAGCGGGAGATGGTGTAATTTTTTTTGCTTTGTCTTAGCCGTTATGAGTGTATTCCTCGCTGCGGTGAATCACATGAATAAAAGCCCAGCCCGCACATATGTGCGGGTCCGTTTTCTGGGGCAAAAACTCCAATTCTTACAATTTAACCTTTGAAGACATAATTACAATAGAGCAAACGTCAATAATTTTTGAGCAAGTTAGCAATTTCTCCATTATATTTTTCTCGGGCAGGAAAGGGATAAATATACATGAAAGATTCGTTCCTCGCATTGTCCTGTATCTATGACTTTTGTGCGAGGGAAATCTTTCTTGCGAGAACTCTCGCCACATGTCCTGCTGTACGGTAAGAGATAAATAAGCTAATTGGGTGAAAGCGAGCCAGATTTCTGGTGTTTTTAAAATGAAAGTCATAGATGCCTCATCAAATTCAAAAATGTATCGGCGTCCCGCGTCCGCGACCGCATGGGTGGCGTCAACACGAGTGATGCAAAAAAATAACGTGATGAGCTCACAATATGACGTAATCAGGACGTCACAGATCACCTAATAGGACGTTATCATGACGTCACGAGACCTAATGTTGCATGCTAACGTCATCACGCAATATCGCAGCTTCGTAAAAAGTGGGTGGTTCACGGAGGCAGTGAAAATGCACGCGAGGTGCCTCCGAACCTGGAGGCAGTTCAACACCACGTTAGTTGCAGAAATGTTTCGGAGCTTGGCGGGACAGGATGGATTCATGGACTGGGAAGAGACAGATGGCTTTCGCCTTGTAGTCGTGTTGAGTGAGTGCCTAAGGGAACCTGCGAGTTTATTTCTTGCCTATTTTTGGGTGCCCTTGCGAACCCTTCATACAACCAGTCGCTCGACATTCCCACGTGGGGAAAAGGCCGACGTTATGCTCATCACATAACGTGTTTCCGTCAAATGTTCTCTCACCGCAATTAGAGAGCATATATATGTGTGTTTGAAGCCTTATCAGATTAATTATCTTTAGAAAGATGATGGTGCTTGCAGACCGCAATAAATTTATAACCAAAACGATACTTTCATCTCAAACCTTCTTTAAGAAGAAAATGACACGTGAAGTAGTCTTTTTATAGAAAAGTATGTTGCTCTGACTTCGAGACATTGTGGCTGGTTTTGAGCTTAAGAAGTTGTAATTATACAATTATATTCAGATATGAGTTGTCTCACGTGCTTTCAACAGTGTCGCCAGCTTCAGCGAGTGCAGAAAAGTTCATTTCCATATTAACTCAGGCACCCAGTAGCAGCCATGTTGAAACGTCGGGTTAAACTACAAGATATCAATTTCTTAGGCAAAACCTGTTGAACAAAAGAAAGTGACAACGTGCCTGAAAATTCCACACTGGAGGGCCGTCTCATGTATTGTAATCCACTGAAAGATGTTTCATCCGAAAAAAGCAATCGCATAATATTTACAAACCCTGAAAGCCTGGTTTTGACCGTCTGAAGACTGTGTCTTATTTATGAATATGAAAAAACTGTGTTACAAGATTTTTAGGCATGTGCATCAGTTTTTCTTGTCCTCATAATCACCTTTTATCACATTTACCCTAGTTGTTCGTTGCACAGAGTAGCAGACTTGAACAGGCTCGCACAGGCCAGCGCCATTGCCTTCTTCTAATTACGTTTTTTTTTCTCTCTATGACAATATGCGCCAAGTGTATCTTAGCACAGTGCAAATTATGACTCTACTACCTGCAACAAGAATAATAGTGATGACAGGCTGTCTACTCAGCTGAAGGAGAGGCCGCCAGCACGCTTCGTTTTCAACATTTACGCCCTATCGTTTGATAAGAAATTCATTGTTGTTGTCTCTGATCTCGTGAATCACGTGGAACTTTCGTGCGCTGGCCCCCTAGCAGCTTGCAGTCTTTTCTCAAGCGTTATCTTCCATGATCATAGCGGCGGCCTTCGTTCCCAGCATCATCATGGGGATGTTGAGGTTGCCGGACAGCTCCATCGGCATCGACGAGGCGTCGGCTACACGAAGTCTGCTCACAGAACGAACCCTGGAACGCAAAGCAAAGTACGAGTGATTATTGATTAGACTACCGTCACACCAGACTCGCATAATTTCACAACATTATTGCACTTTACTACACCCAGATAACACAACTCAAATAAAGAAAAAGCGTCCTAAAATGGCAATTCAGTAAAAAAAAATTAGCTGCGTTGTGAATGAAGTTAGGTTTGTCTCCTGCCACTTAATATATTTTTTACGATTCACAGGAAATCTAACTCATTCTTTTAAAAAAAACTTTGCTGTTTCATTGGCCCTCCCAAAATCGGGACAGATGCTTCCACGCTAGACACTTCTCTAGTTGAAGAAAACTGGTAAGTGAGGCGTGGGACCCGCTCCACCGAGGCCGCGGCATCTTTGTGTTAAAGTTCTATGCTCCTCTTCCTCCTGGATATCTATATACCTAACCCAGACAAACTTTGCAAGTGCAGGCCTTGTATGTATTAAATAGTGTGGACAAAGAGAGGTCATGCACGAGCCTAGTCAGCGTTCGCTACGTTTTCGTAGCTAAGCACGTAGCACCTTTCACCTGAGCCTGGAGTCCAGCACTGCTGCGGGGTGTGTTCCCATGGGTGCGGTGCAGCAAGGATGCCACCCACTATGAGCCGTCTGGCGGACGAGGCAGTGCAGGTACGAGTCGCTCCACAATGCTCCGGCTGACTCGCAGCCAGGAACAGGAATGTCGAATAGCGTCACGTTGACTTTCTTCATAGCTTCGGTCTGAAATGTCTGCACGGCTAAACGAGCTCCTGTAAACGAAAAATGTGGTTAGTGCGGGTGTTACCTTTAATGCTGTCGGAGGGCTAAGGAGTTTGACTGCAGGTTCCTAAATGAAAGAATAACTTAAGGAATTCCCAAGATGTTGCAAACTTGTCACGATGAAACAAGGACTTTCTATCAAATGTACTACTACAGGAAGTAACCATTTATTTAGGTTTTCTTGTGCCCAGAAAAACAAAAGCCACAAGGAAAAGCACTAGCTCCACTAGCACAGTCGTCATTCGTATTTGAACTCGACGCTTAAGCACGTTGACTGGTTTCAAGTGTGACTTCTTACACTTTATAGGCATAATCGGTGCTCACATGCTCTGTACAGGCCCCTAGCCAGAAATTTTTTTCGGGGGGGGGGGGGGGGGGGGCACCTGTTGAAAACTTCGAAAACCACCTATTTTTATTATTTATTCGAGCTAAAACACCCCCCCTCCATCCGAATTTCGGGGCCCCTAGGCCCCCCCCCCCCCCTGGCTACGGGCCTGGCTCTGTATATTAAATTTGTATGGCTGTCTCAGTGGAGACGCGTGCTTTAGGCGCTCAGACACGCCCCTTTTAAAGTGGTATTGGCCAGAGCACGTGCAAGTCGCATGTGCTTTAAGTGAACCGGAACTTTTGAAGTCGGAACGCGTCGCTTGTAGTATAACGACATAATCCATTTACGAATATTCTCGCAGTCTGAAAAAAATGCACAATGTTTTACATCAATAAATTTAGGTTGTTGCAATGATCTGTTAAAAATCGTTACAAGTCTCTGAACAGATCAACAATGCCAATGGATTAGGAAATAGGTGTGACTGAAAACAAAGAGATAGGTGAGCGTTCAATAGGATCATGGCGCCAATCACGCCTATAATGCGAGTAACTGAAGGATGAGCGGTCGCAGTAGGGTGCATTTGCTTAAACAAGCCTGGTTCCCAAGCTTAGATTAGCGAACGCACGTGCGAATGTTTTCTCATGTGAGACCTGAATATGTATTTGCGCACGGTGGTGAATAACAAAACGGAACCATCCGCAATTCTCAAAAGCGAGCACTGAAAGCATACAAGCGTTTTGTAAGAACATAATACACGTCCTTATGTTTTATGTGAGTTTCGACATATTTATTTTATTCGTACTCCTGACTACCTGTCAATCACTGGTAAATTTCCTTGATATTTAAAGGGATGCTGTGCGCATCCGAAAATAAATTTGGGAACAATGAAGGGTGGCTTCATAAAAATGGAATAGATGTCACAGATCGCGCGTGTGCAAGTAAAATGTGGTATATAGGAGTCACTCATTTTCTGAGTGCATTGATTCCTTTCCATTACTTGGAAAATGCTCGGGTTTGCGTAGAGCGTTCGGCATTAAACGACGCGATTGTCAGTGTATAAAAGAAGACACGGCATCGCTTCAGGTGTTGATGATCACCACATGCTTATAAAATTTGTATCCACGAGGCAGGATGGAGCACCATTTACAGTTTTAACCCGTGCACGTGAACTTTATTCGAGGTACTTGCGAAGAAATTTAATAACATTTCATGCTAACTCTTTGTTCTAAAGCAAAGTACCGACAATTGGGGCTTCCCGCCAGAAGCACTCTTGACATGACACTGGGCTCGTAAGCACTATAGCAAGAATTCGCAGAGTACTAGCGTACGCGCATATTTCCGGAACTCTACGTAACGTGTTTTGGTGGTTTGTTATAGGAGGCCAGGCGTACCTTCAATCGACAACCTCAAACAAAAAAATCGCTGAACTTAGAACCACGTCCAGAAATGCAAAAGTCAATTTGCAAATCAATTACAATTTTCGTATCACTAAGAAGATAGTTCCTTGCTAGCAGACGGGCTTCGCTCATAGGGTAAAATAAATTAATCCGGCAGGCTACTTATTTCAAGATAGTGTTAGTGATAGTTGCCTCAAGAGTAGCTACTCCTCTGAGTGACGTATACTGGATCGCAGATGAACGTCAGAATCGAAGAAAAGCGTTTGCCAGCGCCAGAGGCAAATCGTGTTCCTCTAATCTCTAGAAATTAGGCATACCGTTTTTTCTGTGACTCTTCGCCCGGTACGTAGACATTGCGTTATCACGTTAGCCTGAATACTATCTAAAAACAGTTATTAAGTAATGGTAGCTTGCGCACTTACCAGCTACGGCGACATCTATGTCGTCCTGATGAGAAAGAAACTTGGGGTCAATGATGGGATATACTGTGGGATCAGTGCTCTTCAGTTTAATGGTGCCAGTTGATTTTGGCCTTAGAAGAATAGGGTATAATCTGGAAGGCGTACTGGCCTCGTTTTGGCTTGTAGTAGCCGTCCAACATCTGTAATTTGTTTTTTTTTTCGGTGTGAGACTCATCAAACAATTTACGTGTTCACGAAATGAAGGAATGTTATCGCTTTCAATCATGTTGACGTACTATAAAATCAGTTAGCTGAAGCCTGTTTCATCAATTTGTTACGCGACATGTAGCATGCCCAATCCTACAGTCTTCTAGCTTATTCCCCGCACGTCATGGAAACTAGTTTAGATGTTGCGAAATATTCGTCTGATTTTTCATTCTCTGGTCAGCGATAGGAAAAATGCCACTTTCTGCACCACTCTACTCAACAGTCACCATGACACAGATCTTACAGGCTGCGTGTTGCACCGCTTATGTGAGCCAATAAAGCAGTGAAATCGAGAATCGCCATCCACCGGCTTCCAGCATAAAGCTAGAAGATCATTTATAGGCACTTGTTTGAAGCACAAGCTTCTTAGTACACAAAAAATTGAAGGACACTTTGTAAATCCCAAAGTTTGTTCGGCGAACGCCTGTGCCTATAGACGTGGTCGGTCAGGATGAAACGCTATGCACGCGTCTCCCTTCTTGCACGATTGGACATGCTGGGTACAACGACGCTACGCAAGAAAATCGCGAGAGCTGTAGAGTACAACGCGAGGCGCGACTTACGTATGTTGGCCCGCCCCGGCGGCCACCTGGCACCATGCCAGGGAACGGACGGAGGGATGGCCCGACGGAAGGATGGAAGGAAGTGAACATGAGACATTAAAGGCTTTCGACTTAAAAATCGATCCACGTATTCACGTCTTGGTCCAACGCCTTTCCAGGGCGGTTGATCAACCAAGAGCCCTAACAGGAGGCAAGTAAGGGTCCAATTATTCGATAACTCTCCTCGGAACTTTTTGCTACGAAATGGTGGACGGCGACTTGTGTTTTTAAAAACATTTTTCCACCTCGCAGGATTCTGCGGCATTGATATTCCAATTAAGATCACTTTTGGTCCATTTCCCATTTGTCTCGACGCAGCTGCCACGCTAAAGAGATATGTTGAGCTCTCCAGATGCTTAGGGAATATCATACCTCGTCTCCACCTTGCGCACATCATCGTAGAGGCCTAGAGTGCGTTCAGTGGGTCCAACACCAGTGTCTGTGCCTCGGGGCCTCCAGCCGATTTCAAATTACTTTCCAGCTTAGGAGCTTACGAGCAAACGCTTACGATAATGCACTGATGTGATATCATGATTTATGAAACTATCACCGGTATTATTCGGACTCAATCTGCGGCTGTTTTCCTGTATTACTTTTGTTTCAACGTATCATATTATTATGTAGTACATATAGTCGCAGTGCGTGTGAAGTTGCCTTTTTTTTTAATATAAGCAATTATTATAGCGAATGGACTGTCAAATAGGGTGCCCATGAAAATTATGTCCACAGAAAAATCATTTTTATGTCCAGTATTATTGGACAATAATTTTAATAATAAAAACTGTGGCTTTTCGTCCCAAAAGCAAGATATGATTATGAGGGAGTCCGTAGGGGAGGGCTCCGGGAATTTCGACCATCTACCGTTCTTTAACGTGCACTGACATCGCACAGTACACTCACCTCTGCGATTTCACCTCCACCGAAATGCGAACGCTGGGGCCGTATGAGGATGCAGTTGTGTGAACATCTTTATATTTGAAATAGTCACAAAGACATTCGCCGGAGCTGCATTTGTTTTCGACAATATCATTTCTGTTTTTTTTTTCAGCTACTGAAACTAAATTCAGGACAGAATAAAAGTACTTTCGTGCTGCTCAGGTGTTGTACACTTGGTTTTTCATTTATGCTTCAATTGTACTAATGTGTTTTGGCATTCATATTCACGTCCACCAGCTGCTGTGGACGCTGTAAAATACTGCTGTTTTGCCGAATTCTGGAATGAGTGCATTTTTAGCCAATGTGAAGGGCTGTAGCGGCCGGTTGGGCCATTCAGAGCGGGTGTTAGTAGTGATATCAACACTATTTGACTAAAGGTCATGCGTCCGGCGTATAAGGTTGGCTCCACATGGGAAGGAGCCACCACATTTTAAAAAATGTTATCTTCCGTAGTTAGTTAGTTTGTACTACAGTTTAGACAGCTTGGATTGAGTTCGCCTTTCGTGATAATAGCCAGTGTGTGAGGAGTCGTGAAAGAGTGCGCTTGCATGCGGCGTAGGATTGTGTCATATACTCTTGTAAAGTCATCATCCGGCGGAGAGTGAAGCCTCCGTTCCTTTTTGTAGGAATTGGAGACGTATTTATCAATAATTGGTGGTTGACCCGGGAAAACACGGTGCCGAGAGGAGCACCTTCCTGTTTGTTAAACAGAAGTGAATCAGAGCGCAACATGGCAGAATTACACAACATGGCGGAATTCAATAGCGTCTAGAACAACAGTTCAGCTCACAAGTGTTGGCGTGCATGTACAACACATACGCTCTTTAGATTCCGAGGTTGTTGTTACGATGCTTTTTTTGTTTGGATTCGAATCTATGTACACATGGAAAATAACCCATTGGAGACGTATTCATAAGAAAGCAATGTTTTTAATCGCCAGTACATGATACCTCTTTTCTAGCAACATGATCCCATCTCTAACACACCCGTAAACTGGTCGGGGCTACAGATGCGCGATGTGTCCACAGCTAAGGATAACGAGTATAACCACTAGCGGGACGGAGAAGTGTGCAGGCTACACTGATTTTCGACTTTGTCTTATAGCATGTAAATTTATTTAATCTATAAAAAAAGAAAGCCTCAAATGCCTCATCACGTAACACTAAATTTGACTGTCAGCTACAGGCGTCGAAGGCGCCTTGCGTCCCGTGTCGTCGGGAACGAGTGATACAAAAAAATTACCATCACGAGATGACGTCACCGTATGACGTTACAATGACGTCACGTATTGCTAAATTTCTGACGACATTATGATGTCACAGTGCCGTCAGGTGACATAACACCTCATGACGATGTGAACACATCGAATCGTTGCTTGTGAAATGTGGTTACGCAATGCGACACCATTCGATGGGCCTCCAATCTTGGAGGCAGTGCAAAAACACGCTAGGTGCTGAAAACTGTCAAAGGGTGGCGGGCAGTAGGAATACATAGGTTAAGAGGAAAAAGAAGATGGCTTTCCTCTTAGAACTGTTTCAAGTGAATACATACGGGACGCTGTGAGTTTTTTTTTTATGCGAGCGAGCTAGCGAGAGAGAGAGACTAAGAAAAGTCAGCAATGATGTTAGGAGACTTGCTTATTGGCTGACATTGGCAAAAGTAGGCACCACTAGAATGTGTTGGTTTGAGTATAAGAACTTACTGCTACATTTGTGGCTTGACAGGAAAGTGATCGGGAACTGTATTTTTCATCCGTCAGATCAAGCAATTTTAACACGAAAGTGTTTTATGTCGGGGCCCACCAAGAGTTTAGTGACGTATTTCCGTCAGGGATATGACGTTGATAAAATGGACGCCACCAAGTGAGAAAGAAAAAAAACTTTCAGAAAAAGCCGGCAGATCCCACGCACTGTGGGAATCAATGTAATGCGAAGCAGCCAGGAAGGAGCAAATCACGCTTGACATAATTGGCATGTCATATTTTACATGTTGGGACCTGTCATTTATGTTCGTCATACAGTCCCTTCGCGCAATACTAATTTTGGTGTATATCAAGCGAGCGAACTGGACGCAAGCGCACCATGAGCGTGGAATGCAAGTCATGCCGAACATGACAAGTCAGGATTTCCATATTACCACTGGTCATTTATGCTCATCGTAGAGTCATGTCACTCAATACCAAATTTGGTGTATATAAAGCTAACGAAACGGCTGCGAGCGCGCCATGAGCGTGGTATGCAAGTCATGTCGCACATGACAAGTCATGATTTCCATATTACCACTTGTCATTTATGTTCGTCATACAGTCATGTCACTCAATACCAAATTTGGTGTATATCAAGCTAACGAAAAAGCCGCGAGCGCGCCATGAGCGTGGCATGCAAGTCAAGTCGCACATGACTAGTCATGATTTCCATATTACCACTTGTCATTTATGTTCGTCATACAGTCACGTCCCTAAGTACCAAGTTTGGTGTATATCAAGCTAACGAAACGGCCGCGAGCGCGCCATGAGCGTGGCATGTAAATCATGTTGTTCATGACATGCACGTCATTATTTCCATATTACCACCTGTCATTTATGTTCGCCATACAGTCACGTCACTCAATCCCAAATTTGAAGTACATCAAGCTGACGAAACGGCCGCGAGCGCTCATGAGCGTGGCATGTAAATCATACTTTTCATGACAAGTTAGTGACGATTTTCATGATATGACCAGCCATTTATGTACATCATACAATCATGTTATGCCATACCAAATTTGGTATAAATCCCATTAACGATACGGCCATGAGAGCACAAAGTCGTAGGCGGCTAGATAGATAGATAGCTAGATAGATAGATACGCTCAAAGTCGCCGAAGTTCGCTAAGGAATGCTTCGCATTTAAAATATTCCGCTGCCCGGAATCGAACATCCGACTCCTCAGCCCGCGACGGCAGGCGCCCGACGCTCTAGCGACTGATCAAAAGAAGCAGACGGGGGACACTCTACCGAACGCGCCTTATATCTCTCACACAATCTCTCTCGCTCGGTGCTCTCTGTTGGCGGCGGCGGGCGGGGCCGCCGTCTGTGAACGATGAAGAGAAGTAATGCGGCATGACACTAGCACCGATAGAGAACGATTCGCCCACGACGCATGGCGTCCGAGATTGCACGACGGCGCGCAATCTCGGAGGTCATGGTGAAAGCGTCTCGATAGCAGCAACAAACACTGGCCGCGCCAGCATCGGGGAGTCGCCCTAGACGCAGTTATGTGTCACTCTAGCCTTTCGCTTCGTGTTAGCATGTGACGGCTCGTTGTCGGTGCAGTGCGCTTCAACATGCACCAATGGTGTTTCGCCGCCGACTACTTCTAGTGCGGTAGCACCGACTAATAAAACTGAAGTAAGCGGTGCAGAAAGGCAATGATGTCGACGGACGACTGTGATGCCTTGGTGGAGTGAGACGGAGGCCAGCGGGACGCGGAACGCCTGCGCGCGTTCGCGGCTCAAGCTATGCCTCCCGTGTTGCTGAAGCGCAGTGTGGTAGCGTATGCAAGAGCACAGGCGTAGGTTACCGCATCTCTCGGGAGCGCACGCCGTGCCGTTTCTCTCCTTCAATGAGGACGCTTTGAAAAAGTGCACAGTACCAGTGCTTATTACGTGCTTGTCGATATCATCTTTGCGCGCTATTCGTGATAAGCTGTGTCCAAGTATAGGTTAAAAAGTTTAACTACCACATCAGTTAAATCATGATCATGGGCGTTAGTCGTCGCGATGGGGATGTGCCACTGGGCGTCGACGTGGGTGCATCCACGTCAAATGGTGCTATAGGGTGTGTTCAGATAAGAACGTCGGTGCATGTCCGCCGACCCCTTTTAATTTCGCCGAAAAAAATATATTTTATTGCCCGAGTCCCCAGGACCACAAAACCACTTTTCGTTTCGCGAGAAAAAATTTCACCTTCTTTAAAAAAATTCACAAGTCTCCACTGAGCCGCCACCGCCTCTTTCGAATTTCGCGAAAATGGGATTTCGATGGGACGCTACAAAAACACTATTGTAGCTGTAGGTCCGAAAAATTTTCCCCACGTACTACGGATAGTTTTTGTTGAGAAAAAAATTATTACTTTGCAGTTTTGATGTTGTTCTGTTAATTAAAAAAATCGCGAAATTGACACAAAGCTCAATAATGCTGACATTTAAGATTTTATTCCTCCGCAAGTATAAATGCTAGACTTCCCAAAGTTTTTAACAACATTGCCATTTGTTTGGTGAACAAGTGTGCTGCATGAAATACCTGAGAGTGCCTTCAAACGTTAACCAGAAATGTTCAACTGAGGACATGTCTCTCAAAATTCAATATTTTGAGGATCATTTAAAAAACAAACACCATCTTCGATTTTCTTTAAACTCTCCAGAATTAAAGTAGAGCACGCGTTGTAACTTAATCTGTAAAAACATGTTGCATTATTTTTGTGAGGTCGGAACCACGAAGCACGAAAAGTGGCCAAATTGACGTATAGTTAGTAACCACAACATTGGGCGAGCATGGAGCAATAGTTGCCATTATCGTTATTTTTAGGTACTGAATGTCATCTGCTGTGCTCGAGGGACAACAGCTTGAGAGACAAAACCAAATAGTTGCCTTAAAGCGCAAATTTGTTCATTTGCGTGCGTGCACGCGTCGCAGTTTTGGTCCTGGCGTAAGGACTAACCGCAAGATTTCTAGAAATGTAGTCAGGTCGAGCTCTCGGAAGGAACTGTTTATTTACCCCTACTGTATACACAAGGAGTCATAGTCACAAGTCACAGTCAGACAAGTTAGACAGTCACAAACGTCACTGAAGCACTTGTGCGTATCTTGCTCCTGGTGAAGCAACCTTGTGCACATAACCCATTTCGGCCTCAAGGAGGAGAACTTCGTGAGTTCGATCCCTGTGTCAGGGTGAGCCGCTGTAGACGAAATGTCTCCCGAATGGACCTGGTCATCAGCCGTTTTGAAACGTACTCTTTTTGTCCTTTAGAACTAATTGCAATGAAATCTTTCTTGTTTGGGTTTTGTTGGGTGGAGTTGAGCTCATCGTCAGTATAGTATTTCATTGCTGCCTGTGTGTTTTCTGGCTTCAGCTTCGATCTGGTGTAGAGGTTCGGATTTGACCACACCCGGGTGTCTGTATTTTCTGGATTTCCGAAGGAGGTGCCGAGTTGCGGATGAAATCATTTCTTGAATCTCTTGATGAGAAAGGTTCACAGGGAGCAGTGTCAGGAGGCGGCAGCGTTCATAGTATGATTCACAGGTATCGAATGTGTGCTTTAGGTTGCGCAGCCACTCGCAACACGTGTTGCAGGTTTCCGCTGAAGGACCAGGTTCCTCTGTAGTGCCGTACGCTACTGTAAGGACAGCAGAAATTGTCCTCGAGATAGCGCCCTCGATCTCCGCTTTCTAACGCTTGGCGTAAGAGACTCGGCATTGTGCTTTGACTTTCGCCGGAATTTTCAGGGTTGTCACGTCGGTTGTCTTAACGAGTACGTTTAGCTCTTCGACAGCAATTTGTTCGGGAACAAAATTTGCGTCAGACTGAGATGCATCTAGAGACTCTACGGCGTTCTGTTTCAAGCGGTTGAAATAGCTCTGGCACAAAATGTCGGTTTCTGTGATGGATGAGGCTTTTTTCTGGCATGCGCTTCCTTAGTAAGGCGTCATTCAAATCTTTCACACATCGAAAGTTCCGCTTGCCGGCAATCTTCTTCGTATGCATCTTTTGGTAGTCAGCGCAAGACGCTCGCTCTGAGCTCCACAACGTGGCCATCAATATCAGGGGAGCGTGTAATACGCGTATGCGTACTCACGTTCGTTCACCAGCAGTGGACTGCCGGGTTGTCGACGACGAACGGAAGTGAAAGCCGACGTTCTCTTATTACTTCGACCTTCCTTAAGCGAGTTGAGCTGTTTCTTGTTTATGTTCTTTCTTTTTTTTAGGGAGCGGGTGAGCGCAGTCGTGCTGCAGATGCGCCGCTTGTGCCAACACGCACCGTCTGCGTTATCACATTACCGACGTGCCATGGGAAGCGATAAATATCCAGCGGTGGATCCTCTCCAGCCACATCCTTTATGAGGCGTACTCAGGCTCACATGCGCCAAAAATTTTGAAAGCGATTCCTGCGAAGAGTGTGACTCATTATCGCGGCATGCTCAGTGGCTGAGACCCGAGTAGACGTTTTTGTGATTTTCGTAAAAAAATGTAGTAATAATTTCCTCTTCAAAACCAACTGTTCCTGTTTTATTCCTGACAATCCGTCAATCCACAGAAGACATTCGCGACCTAAAAATAACGATAATGGCGACTATTGCTCCATGCTCGCTCAATGTTGTGGTTACTCACTATACGTCAATTTGGCCACTTTTCGTGCTTCGTAGTTCTGACCTCACAAAAATAATGCAACATGTTTTTACAGATTAAGTTATAACACGTGCTCGACTTTAATTCTGGAGAGTTTAAAGGAAATCGAAGATGGTGTTTTTTTTAAAATGATCTTCAAAATATTGAATTTTGAGAGACATGTCCTCAGTTGAACATTTCTGGTTAACGTTTGAAGCCACTGTCAGGTATTTCGTTCAGCTCACTTGTTAAACAAACATGTGGCAATGTTCTTAAAAACTTTGGGAAGTCTAGCATTTATACTTGCGGAGGAAAAAAATCTTAAATATGAGCATTATTGAGCTTTGTGTCAATTTTGCGATTTTTTTTAATTAACAAAAAAACATCAAAACTGCAAAGTAATAACTTTTTTCTCAACAAAAACTATTCGTAGTATGTGGAGAAAATTTTTCAGACCTACATCTACAATATTGTTTTTGTAGCATCCCATCGAAATCCCATTTTCGCGAAATTCGAAAGAGGCGGTGGCGGCTCAGTGGAGACTTGTGAATTTTTTTAAAGAAGGTGAAATTTTTTCTCGCGAAACCAAAAGTGGTTTTGTGGTCCTGGGGACTCGGGCAACAAAATATATTTTTTTCGGCGAAATTAAAGGGGGTCGGCGGACATGCACCGACGTTCTTATCTGAACACACCCTATAGCGCTACTGCTGTGAACACACTTTTCGCTTTCGTGTTACACCGATTCCTATGACGGAGGCCCATGTTTTTCGTTGTTAGATGGCCCTATTCTTGTTCTATCGGGTTATGCTCAAAACTCTCACGAATATGTGTTGGGTGACATTATTAGGTCACGCAGGGCCATGAAGCAGGAGGATACATGTATTGCTTACCACTTGCGATATGCCGATCTCCCTGGCAATGTATTCAGCCTCTGATGTCGTTGGATTCAGGGTTGAAAGCAGAAATTGAATGTCCGGGTATTCGGGATCTGCTTGAGGCGTGCTAAGAAACGCCACGCACTCAACTCCAAACGGACGGCTGAGTACACCTTTGCGACAGAAAAAAATTGACATAATCCCCGTTTGGTAATTACCGCGCTAAGCAAAGAAAGCATGGCGAAGAACTTTGTTAGAATGAGCGAATATGTCACTGCTTGAGTAAAAAAGCGGCAGATCCCAAGCATTGTAGGAGTCGACATCATGCGAATCAGCCATCAAGGAGCAAATCACATTGTACCAGACATGCATGTCGTGATTTTCATGCTACCACCTTCTGTTTATGTTGATCATAGTCACGTCGCCCATTACCTATTTTGGTGTATATCGAGCTAGCGAACCTGATGCAAACGCACCATGAGCGTGGCATGTAAATAGCATTGGTCATAACATGCATGTCATGATTTTCATGTTACCACCTGCCACTTATATTTCTCATACAGTCGCGTCACTGAATGCCAAATTTCGTGTATATCAAGCTAGCGAAAGGGCCACTAGCGTATGAGCGTGGCATGCAAGTCATGTTGCACATGACATGTCATGATTTGCATATTACCATTTGTCATATATGTTCGCCATAGAGTCACGTCACGCAATACCAAATTTGGTGTATATCGAGCTAGCGAAACGGCCGGCAGCGCACCATGAGCGTAGCATGTAAATCATGTTGTAAATGAGATGCATGTCATGATTTTCGTATTATCACCTGTTATTCATGTTGCTCATGCAGAAATGTCTCCTCATACCATTTTTTGGACATATCAAGTTTAGGAAACGACAGCAGGAGCATAACGGTCATGGCGTGTGTAAACGAAACCGTTGATAACAAGTTATTCATGATTTTCATCATATGACCTGTCACTCATGTTTGTCGTACAGCCATGTTATTCCATACGAATTTCGATAAAATGCCATCAATGGTATGGTCTGGAGAGCACGAAGTCGTTCGCTGCTAGATAGATAGATAGATAGATAGATAGATAGATAGATAGATAGATAGATAGATAGATAGATAGATAGATAGATAGATAGATAGATAGATAGATAGATAGATAGATAGATAGATAGATAGATAGATAGATAGATAGATACGCTCAATGTCGCCGAATTTCCCTAAGAAATGTTTCGCATTTAAAAAAATAAAACACGTGTTAATGGCAATATATCGCTCATCTAGCACTAGCCCCACTTCTTCTACTGACCAAAACACCACGGACACTTAGCGCAGAAGAAAGAGGAAAGGAGCAAGTGGCGAGATGAATGCTAACGTAAGCTTAGATGTATATCGTAGATTATTTACAGCGCAAGAGAAGACACGGGAATACGAGACTAACGAAGACGAGCGCTGACTTTCAACTGAACTTTATTGTGAAGAACAAGCAATTTATGAAAACGACAGTGTGCGATAAAACCATAGCGTGTGTTAAGAAACGCCCCCCCTCCAAAAACATGAAGCTAACATTAGCAGGCATTATAAACCAACGGGTAATTAATCTACAAGATGGAATACCAACTAGTCCGTACCCACATCCTGCTTTAGACTATAGCCAGAAACAGAGTATAAACCGAACAGTTACACAACTGATACATCAACAAAGGGAAAACAGACAACCACCCGTTTATAGCACGAAGCCTCAAGGAAATCCATACGGGTTTCTCAGAAAGAAAAGCTTCTTAGTTTCCGAAAAAATTCGTCCTGGTCCGGGGTTCGAACCCAGGACCAACGCCTTTCCGGGGTAGTCGCTCTACCAATTGAGCTAACCAAAAAGCTAGCAACTGGCAGCGCGAGGGCGAGTTCATCGACAACTCGAGACACATGGACACAAGTAATGCAAATGAGTTAGGTGGAACCCCGGACCAGGAAGTATTGTCCGGCAACTAAGAAGCTTTTCTTTCTTAGAAATACGTATGGATTTCCTTGTGGTTTCATGCTACAAACAGATAGTTGTCTATTTTCCCTTACTTGACCGTACCGTCACCTTGCGGGATTCCGCAGAACTCATTTGCAAAACTAATACTTTATAGTCCCATCTGTACTCGCAGTGGCAGATGTAAGCATGTGGAGATGCTGTGGAGACTGTCTTGTGGAGTATTCAAGCAGTGAATCAAATAACTATTAACCCAAAAATCAGAAGCAGCTATCCAACAAAGGCTTTTTCCCTCTCAAATCGGCATATAAGCTTCTACGTCCTCGTCATCGTTATCAGAATAGCTGGCCTTATCTCAATATTTCTTTTCACTGCAGGTTAAAGGCCAATTTCATGAAGTCCTGTTCATGCATGCCTCTTGCAGTACTCACGAAGCACAAACATATGTACCGCCACAGGCACATCACAGGAGACTTAGCTTATTGACAAAAATATTTGCTTACCTGTTCTTGTGAACGCGTATTGCGGTATAATGATGGGATCATAGTAATTTATGATAATATTTTCCTTGGCCGTGGCTGCGACTCCATTCACCGTTAAATGATCCTGTAGGTATTGACCAACTGGCAGATCCGCGATAACATTAATCTGAAAGTAAAGTGCCATTGAAGTTCATACAAATGTGTGCAGAGAATTTCATTGAAGGAGATGAATAAGCTTCCCTGGCTAGTTCTTATAAATATAACCACCGCGGTTTTAGGACCAATTGAATGTCAACATCAGCTGAAACCGATATTGTTGACCATATGAAGCTGGCATCTTACCCCTAGTGCCTGAAGGTCAGCCTTTGGTCCTATGCCAGAAAGCAGCAGAATTTGCGTGGATCCTATTGCGCCGGCGCAGAGGATGACTTCACGCCTCGCTTTCACGGTACGCGTTACCAAGTAACGGTTGTACTGGACGCCAACAGCAGTGGATCCCTGAAAAACAACCTAAAGAGACACGCAACAAATTAAGACTGCTGACATGACACGATCACAAGGGCTACAAGTGACGCATTTCAAGCGCTTACAACGAAAAACGAAACTTGCTTTTTTTTTTATCCTCGGAACTGCCCTCTGAATTACTCTCACTCCAGGCCTACAGCCCTCAATAAACTACTGAGCGACTCGAGAGTTTTTACACAATAAATTCGCGTCAGCTATTGTCGCTATTCAAGATACCTAACATTACAGTATTACACAGCTGAGGCGGAATACGATACACTCTAGCATGTATTAAAAATTACCGCTGTAATTTTTGTACGCAATGAAAATGATAGGTTATCTCCCAGTCAATAGATGCAATATATATTAAACATTTGTACACCACCGATGTTTCTAACACTGTTTGTAGCAAATTCCTCCCCGTGTTAAATGGAAGAAAAGAAGCCCCCCCAAATTTCATAAGCGGCCCAAAGAAGCTGGCAGTTGTTCCGTGCATTCAGAAATTGTCCCACCGCCTGAAGAACGTAGCAGCGGTCACTACAGTGTTTACATCACCTAACAAGTTTTCTAAATTCCGTCCACGACATCGGAAGGTGGCGAAATCCTCCTAGTACACAAAGTACGCACAGGTGCCAGAAATAGTGCAACAAATGCTAGCGTTCAAGCAATACAGGAGTCGTATAAAAATTATTCCTTTAGCTGCGGCAAATCTTATTTTGGGCAGTCTGGACGGTGTATCAACACCAGGCTGATAGCGCATGACTCCGTATTGCAGAGTTCAGTGAACACATCTGGTTGACCATTGCAGTTAATGCGGCAGCATCCCATTTTTCACAGACGCAAAGATTCTTTCGACAGACAGGCAAAAATAAATCTGGAAATTTCTGGAACCGTCCTATATTAGAAATATGGTAGAGAGGTGAGTGAGTCAGCCGTCTATCACCACGTCAGATAAATAACTAACTTTCCTGTGGAGCACATGTAGAACTCGTTACATATTTGCCACGTCAGACTGATTTTAGTCACCAGTTTTCGATTACTTTGTCTACGTGGCATGGTGTTGTTGAATCGGTTTTTAGATGTGAAGCATCTTATGGCGGAGCTTAATCCGGTGTGCGGCGTGACATCCCTTACTGCGCATGCGCAAACCCTTTCAAAAAAAAATAAATAAAAAACCTACTTTCCTCTCTCTCTCCTCTAGGCATCCCTCCCCGCGGCAACCACACCCTCACTGCGCATGCGCCTCCCCTCCTCTCTCCCCTCCTACGCTTCCCCCCTCTCTCCTCTAGGCATCCCTGCCCGCGGCGTCCACAATCCCACTGCGCATGCGCGTCCCCTCCTCTCTCTCCTCTCCTACGCTCCCCCCTCTCTCGCCTCGCGACGCCGACGCAGGCAGCGTCTGCTAGCGAGTTTCTTGGTTGAAAAAACCGACTGCTCGCGCTGCACAACCGTTCACTGGCCATCCCGTATATATGGCAATGGATCTTGACCTCCAAGGTGGTGCCGGTGGGAGATTTCCCCTGTGCGCTGTTGAACAATAAAAATTCGCAGCGTGCGCGTTAACTAAAAGCGGACTGCGGGTCTCTGTGTCCAGTCGGAGTCTTCTGTCTCTCATTGCCCATTAGCAGCGATTGATATGTTCTAGTAGGAAACACCGCTCCATCACTGCGTGCTTTGCGCCTTCCCAGTTTCTCTCCTGCCCAACGCTGCGATGAGCGCCAGCGTCAACGCCGCCGCCAGTGTAAGCGTTAGCGCCCGCTGCTTCACATCTACACATGGTTCCCTTTAGCGGGAGGTGGTGTAAATTTTTTATCCTAGTTTTTTCGTAGCTGTTCGATTGCACGAAGAGTCATCTGTGTTATTGAAGATAAAAGTTCATTTTGTTCTTTTTAATAAAGCAGTTGCGAGTTTCTGCCCTTGGTGCCCATTTATTTCTTTGTCCGTACGTGTGCTGCGCAGTCATCAGTCTATATGATACTGCGCTCAGAACACTACAAGAAAGTCGTGAGGAATGCCGCAAGGTTCTGGAAGGGATGCGCAGGGATAATGTACGAACACCCGTTTGTTGCATGAAGGCACAAGGAAATCAGCGCGGGTTTCTGAGGAAGGACGGCTTCTTTTTTAAGAACAATCCGTCAAGGTCCAGGCCTCGAACCTGGGACCACCGCATTTTCGAGGATGTCGCTGTACAAACTCAGCTGACTGAGTTGCTAGCGATTGGCAGCACGAGCGCCTCGAAGCGCATGGATTCATGTGGCACGTGTGGCTCCGTGTTACAAGCAGGTGGGCCTCAGTTATCCCTTTCCCTACTTTGCTCTCACTTTCGCTAAAAGGCCCCCCTTATAACACTTATTGGATTTTCGTAATGACTGTTAGCAAGATTTATTTACGGATGGGCTTTCGTCAAGCTGCACCTTCGTACACAAACTGGTTATTTCTATAATTTACCAAGGTGTCCTGGAATGTCATTCATATGAGGGTATTCCCACTGTCCTTTCACAAAAGCGCAGCTCCCAATTACGCGGAGGTAGTACCTCCTACAACGTACGCAGCGTTGCCAAGTATACCTACTTTTGTTACACGTGAGTATAATCCTACGTCAAGATTTGATCGAGCCCGAATAGTTGGCGTGATGAAGGACTTGCTTGAACTCCATCGTTCCCCATTCTTGATGTTGTTTTGCACGCGGGAGAAGTCTGAAAAGAAAATGCACATAACCATTCGTAAAATTTTGCGATTGCGTCGATAAATTAGTTATAATACGGAGAAAGACTCATCAACGTGCCGCCATCAGCAATTTGATTTATCTTACGGGTGCAGATGTCATATGCTAAAAAAAATTTACACCATCTTCCCAAAGGGAACCCTGATGGGATGCGAAGCAGCAGCGTTGGGCATGGGAGCGGTGGAGAGGCTGAAGCGAGAGAGAGGTGACACGTACAGACATCTTTCAACGCGTACGTTAGGCGCGCGTCAGGCGGCAGCTGCGGGCGCTGCGGCGAGCGCGCGGCAGGCGAGGGAGAAAGTGACGTCAGCGCGCACTGCGAGGGGAGCGTGACGTCAACGCGCAGCTGCGGCGTGACCTACTTGGCACCGCTCCAACACCTGCGGCGAGGGGAGCGCGTTGCGGCGCGTTCGTACGGACGCACGGACGGAGGGACAGCGTTACACAGCCTAGTCAAAGAGCTGCTTCGCATCTTAAAAAGAACCATCGGTTATGAACTCTTTCGAAAGCGATATAGCTATGCAAGGTTTCTGTCGCTGAAAATACAGTGGCCTGTACGCCCCGTTGGAAGCCACTGCAACCGTTGCAAGTCATTGCAAAATGCCCAAGGGAAAGCAGGAGTATTCCCAGGTGCTCGCGCAACCATAATTTCACTGTGCTTAAAGGGGCCATGACACCCAATATTAGATCATACTCTGCGTTATGGGGGGGTTAGTTCCTTCAGCATTCACAAATAAGCTGACGAAATTTTTGCGCATTCGGCCGAGCACCTAATTTATAACTCAATATTTTTCTCAAACACGCGAACGGCCTGAGAGTCGGGCAACACTGGCGCGCTGGCGGGCCGTGACGTAACAAGGAGCTGGCTGTGTGAGAGTCTGCATTCCGGCGAACGATATTGTTGCGGGGTCAGCTGCGCGTGAAATCAACACATTTCAGCTTTCTTCTGCTTGGGACTCAAATTCAACGATTTGCAGCGGCTGAAACTGTGGTAGAAGACGACTCCTTGCTGCACGTGATGTCGCAGGCGCTATGGCAAAATGGCGGTCCAGCGGTGGGCGGGATTTACAGCCGGTGACTTCTAGGGCTTGTTTTGAACTGAAATGTTCTTTCCCGGTGGTCTTTTGATATCTGTGTAGGCAGAAGAGACCCTCTACTTCTAGTTTTCCCTGAAAGGCATGAAACGTTGGGTGAACATGTCATGGCCCCTTTAATATGCATTCTCCGAACTTAACTAGCCCATCTAACGGCTCTTCCGTCCACGTGCGCTCATCCACTCAGGTGAGCCGGGGAGGTAACAAAATTGTCTCCTTGAAGGCATGCACTTTCCGACAAAGAGAAAGAAGCAAATTTTGTAAATGGCAGAGGGTTTCTTGTGATATTCAGAAGTGGGGGGGGGGGGGGGCGGGGGGGGGGGGGTGTACACCCATGCTTGCGTCGGAGGTGACAAATTTAACGCCAAGTGCAACGCATGTTAGAGACGCAACGCAATTTGAGGTTGTATCGCCCCTAGCCTGAACATTGCAGAGAATTGCAACGGGCCTTCGGTGACATTTACCTGCTTTAGCTTCGGGGAAATACAAGTACTTGAATTCATAACATAGAAATATTTTTTTACATCCGCATTGCATGCTCAAGTGCCCAAATACGGTGAAAATTTCAGCAGCCAACACTATAAGGAAAAAAAACAAGTGTATGTGTGAGTCTAGTGGGTGAGTCCTGATTAACCACCTATATGATCTCTCTTTAAATAGACACGTAAACTCTCTTGAGGGGCACACGACTCCCTGACACGAGCATAATAACGTCCATAAAGAGTTCACGGGTTTTATTTAAAGAGTGTCATATACATGGTAAGCGAGAACCCTAAAAAAAAAGTCAAAGTGCTGTTTTTTTTTTTCCGAGAGTGTAGAATAAACAGTGACACCATAGGCATAATGTCTGCGCATATGACGTGAAGGTGACGTTTTTCCCGCACATGTGGCGACATCCCGCGTTTGGTTGAAGCTTAGTGTACTGAATAAGAAGGCAAGAACGGCGACCAAAAGAGGAAAACAATGCAGTGACGTTTCGGCACTCAGAACGGGAGTTTTGCTCGCAATCTCCGAAATCCGAAACGTCGATCCATTGTATTCCTCTTTTCTGTTCGCCGTTCTCGTGCTTTTATTGAATGATTCTTCCCTGACCTCACGGTTGTCCGTCTAAGCCTTGTTTCCAACTTACAGTATTGGTCCCCGCTGTTATAGTCGCCTTGTCCGTAGCCAAGTTCTTCGCCGGCATCTAGAAAGGCGTCACTTGCCACTGTATGCGAAGTGGGAAAGCTGACGGGAACCTCTCCACTTGATCCACGTAAATCTGAAAAAGAAAGACAAGATGCAAATATGAGAATTAATTATACAGAAGTTGGCTACGTCTGCTTCCGAGAACTGCTTATTAGGTGCGAAAATTCGGGCCTCTCTGCTTTGCCTATTATTCTGTCTGTGCACGGAATCAGCAATTAAATTCTGTGCCACGGTGCAGAGAAAAGTGTTGAGCTGATTTGCAATAAAGTACTGTCCTGAGAATCCGTCTGGCGCCGATTTAGATTTGTGCCAATTCTCTCGCCAAAATAATTTTTATAAAGAATGTATGGATGAGCTTATTGGCAACGTTTTCATGGCACAGGGGTGCTTACAACACGGCAATGCTGTGTCAGCTGGTGCAATTGACGACAGCAAGGAGAGAACTCTCACTTTGGTATCCTTCGATGCACCCTGTGTTGTGTCTGCTGAGTAGCTAGTAATCGGGTGTGCCGACGTGAACCTATGAAGGGTTCGTGACACCTTCAACGGTCACAGCATTATTAGACACTTTTCGAATAGCGAACGCAAAGCTTTGCATTCGCGTTTGCCGCCACTGCGCATGCGTCATGCGCTGTGATCTCGGGTATTCACGTTCAGTGACGAAAAATAGCGCACATATCCAACGAACGCTATGTTTCCGTACCCTATTCTAAAACTGTCTGTTATTTCTTTCGAATGTAGCGTTATCAGTTGACGACAGGACGACGAGAAGTGGACAAGGGTGTCGAAAATGGAACGAGCGTTTCATGTAATCACGTGAAAATGCTTAACTTAATTGAGAACGTGCGTCGCTTGAATTAAAAAAAAAACAAAAAAAAACCGTCTTGCCTAAGATAACTTTCCGGAAGGCAAAAAGAAGTGCCTTGTGCCTCAAAAACTCCCGCTTATACACGATGGAGTATTATGGATTTTTATTCGTCCCACGGATTTATTTTGAGCTCTGGTAGAAAGTTTTCATCTGTCATACCCTCCCTGTTATGGCTTTACAGTCGAGAGTGATTTAGAGGTTATGGCACGAGCGTCCACCGGCCTAGCGTCCCATGTGACTAGCGGCGTATTTCGGAAACTGTGAAAAGCAAGATTACGGATTCTTTTTTTACCCTCGTTGGCTGTTCTATGCTACAATAATTCCTTGCGATAAAGTGTATAGTTTCTGGGCTGTTGTCGTCGCGGACAATACCAAAATTGCTGGGAAAGATCTGGTAAAGGTGGGGCTTTGCACTGCATTGTTTGAACGGTTTGGTAAGTTCGTTGTTATAAAAAAAGAAATGAAAATGTCCCTTCCTCAGACGGCAGTGATTGCAGCTTAAAGGGTCTCTCGCCACCCCACGTTCCAGGAGGAGAGAGTGATTTCCTCCTTGCCTTCGGTACCCTTCCTACAGGCAATATCTCCTCCTCGCCACATATTTATTAAAAGCACGCGTACAATGTCACCATTAAGCCTTGAGCCTATCAAGATTTCGCGCTTGTTGTCTACATGCTGTCACCGCCGCTTCCGCAGTCGGAAACACACAGAATAAAGCGATATCAGTTGATCGCGCGCGATAGTCATGCGGAAACATAGATGAACGGATGGGCGGCTGCATGGCAACGCAGTGCAGGATGCAATTCACAGCTGATATTTCGCGTATATGGGCCAATTGAGAGTATGCACATTACAGCTGTCGCGGGAATCACAGTTCCTGCGTCACGCAGTGCGTCAGGAAGACGAGAAACGCCAGGAGAGAATAATGCGCTTGTGTGTGTGTTTTTTTTTTTTTTTGCATTTTCAGAGGCGTGTGTGGGGCCCTTTAAGGAGCAGGAAAAAGAGTGAGTGAAGCTTGCCTGATACCTCACTCTCCTGGAATGAGGAATCTGGTCCGTGGCGCTGTTTTAGTTCTTGGTCGACGGTCGCGCAATAACCTTCAAATCGCGCTGGACTGTACGTGACACTCTATTTCTACTTCCAGGATCTACTCTCTCTCCTCCTACTGCCCTCCTCCTCACCCTCACTTTCCTTACCCATCCCCTTGCTAAACTACACTCTACGAGGCTTTGCCATGCTTTACCTTCTCTCCTCCTCCTTTTAGTCATCATCAACTTCTCATCACTCATCTCAACCTCGCTTACCTTTCCCTCCACCTCGCTATAGTATACTATGCCGCTTCCTTGGCTTTGCATGCCTTGGCGTAGTTAGGCGCCGCTACCGGTCTCTTAACGTAGCTACTCCTGACCATAGGCGTGCGCACGAGGGGGGGGCAGAGGGGGCGGCCGCCCCCCCACCCTAGTCACCTAGGAAGGGGGGGGGGGGCGCAAAGTCTGCCCCCATACATTGACTTAATAGGGAAGGGGGGGCGCTGCGACGAGCCTTCGCCCCCCCCCCCTGAAGGGGAACCCTGCGCACGCCTATGCTCCTGACACAACCGGTTAACTCTTTCCAGCACGGTGGTCACTCCAGGTAACCACCTTTTCTTCATTTCTTTCCTCTTGAAACCCGTTAGCCTCGCGTGTTGGATTTTAAATAGCGTATTTTTTAAAGCGTTTGACAGTCTGACAGAGATGACGCTACTTCGTTTCGGCTTCAATTTGACACGTTACGTTTGCTTTCTTTCTGCTGCCGTCATCTTCAAGGCGCGCTAGACGGTGGACCCGGGAGATTTTCATAGATATAAAAGTGTGTCCTGTCCTTATTATGTTGATAGTGTAGGACATCATGTTGTATGAGTAGCCAGGGTGGCCGTTGGGTGGACATGAAAAGGCGCCAGAACTCGCGCCAAAAGTAACCAAAGTAGCCATGTCATTTGATATTGTCGCCGAATTTCTAGCCAAAGAGAACAGAAGCGATATTATCAACAGAGTCAGTACTATTGATGGATAAATAAAACCATTTTGAATAAGTAAAACCACAAGTTTACAAAAAAGCCATGCGCCAACTGGAAATTTTCGTCGCCAACGGGGTCCAAAGGTAGCCAATTTGGCGCAAAGTAGTCACCAACGGCGACCCTGTGAGTAGCTAACACTAAGGAATATAGAAATGAACAGCTGTACTCAGTCAGTACTGAGCGCCATGTCGCTAAAGTTGGTAGTCGCACCTAGGGTGACCGCCATGCATGAAGGGTCTTAGAAGGCTGGTAATACATTTTATGGGAGAGGTGACTCCGGGCGCGCGGACCGTAGCAGAGAACGAGGAACGATGGCGCGCTCGCAGCTTGCGCTCAGCGGCCGCTGCCAGGCAGTTGTGGCCGAGGCTTGGACTAGTAAAGACGTGTCCCTTTGTGCCTCGGTCTCGTGTCTAAGGGGTTCCGGGCCAGCCGCCACCCAGAACCCTGCAATATATATCCTCGAAGTCGGAACTTTCCGGAATCGTGCGATTCCTGATATCGACCCTACGCGTTGTCCAGCAGATCGCCTTTAGTCCGCCAACACGAAATATCGCAAAGAGGCGCCCAAAGCAAGTGTACTACTTATGTGCTGTCCTTATTATGTTGATAGCGAATGACATGTCGTCCGAGTTGCTAATACCAAGGAATCTAGAAATGAAAAGCTGTACTCAATCAGTATACTGAGCACCGTGTTGCTGAAGTTCGTGATCACCTGGGGTGACCACCATGCATGAAGAGCCTTAGAAGGGCGCTATACTATTTTCAATCGTTATAACGGAGGTGTTTTGCAAGATATATACAAGCGCCCTGGAGAATCAGGTGGATGTGCGCTACATTCAATGTCCATTTGCTCCTGAGGAGAAAGAAGGGCTACTTTTGTGGCCTTTTACCAGACGTGACCAGTAGATCCTAACTGCATGGTGGTCACCTCAGGTGACCAGCTCATATCTTTGGAACTGAAATTGCCAATTTTTTCTACTTGTGAGAAAATCATTTTCTGAAGCTCTGTTTCCCGCCAAAACTGGAGTTCTGTGCATGAAAAAGTGAAGACGTGCCCACAACGGGGTTTTCTCAAGCTTGAACAGCTCCGCGGTTAAAATGCCCGAGTCTGTAGCAGGGGCATAAGCAGACACCTCTTTCGGCGTGGGGGGGGGGGGGGGGAGACACCACCTTGATCTGAAGGGGGGGAGCCGGGCAGCCAGATAGAGTCGAGTGTCATTTCCTGCTCTGCATGCCATGGCAAGAAAAAAAATTCACGGGTGAGGGAGCACGGGCCCGGTGTGCCACCCTGTGGCTACGCCACTGGTCTGTAGATTTCAGTACGCAACTGCCTGTCCGCTATACTTCTAGTTCCGTCGGAGATATCAGGTTACCTGCGTCTACCCGAAGTGGTAACCGTTCTTGCGGTCAGTTTTGACCAAGAATGACAAACCCCGTACGTACCGCTGTCGTAACCTAAGGAAGATGTCTCGAGGTCCACGAAGTATGGAAGCACCTCGTCGTAGGACCACCCGGTTGCGCCGTACGTGGAACTCCACGCGTCGTAGTCCCGCTTGTCTCCTCTGGAGTAAATGATGTAGTTGATTGAACTCGAACCTCCCAGGGTTTTTCCTCTGGGAAAGCGGTTGAACCTGCGAAACGCATGCGCTTGCTTAACACGGGTTCAAAACAGCTAATGCAGATACAGCCCTCCAATACTGATAAAAGAACAAGCCGACAAAATGAGGATATCCGCAATAGATGTGTAGCGATAACTTCAGCCTTGGTGACATGTCTCAAAAAAAAGAAGAAAAATAGAAGCAGGATACTGTCTGAGGAAAGGAAAACAGTGTTGAACGGAGACTGAAATGCGATCCTTAGTAACATAATATCTGTTACTCGGTCAAAACAAGGATGCTGGTAACATGCGCAAGATATAGTACGTTGTGAAGAACAGTAGATGTTCAGATAAATGCAGCCATCAGAGTACACTTTGGACTGTACGTGCTGGTACAATATGAGACCAATGTGCGATATAATGATAAGAAAAACCATGTACAGATAGCCGTGGGAAGAAATTATATCCAGAAATGATGGAAATGATGGTGTATATACTTTGAAAACGATTCCTAGATATATGTAGTGCGCTGGCTGGTGGAAAACTCTCAGCACATCATGAAAATAATTGCAGAAATCAAGATTACTGAGCATAAGTTTTTAAGATATGGCTACTTCAGTGAGAACCTGTATTCAATAACGACTTCGAATATTGGTGGTGGTTAAAACAGTTGCACCTCAGGCGCTATTAGTTCCATTATAACACTGTGCTTGAGATATCTATATATCTCTGTACTCGAGTACATATATATGTTTGTGTGTGTGTGCTAGTTCAGACTTATAGGCAAATGCGGCATCGCAAGTACTTCATTGATACTCTACAGTTCACATTGTTAATAAGTTTATCAAGGTTGGTCATGAAAATAAGTTTTTGAGATACATACTGGCGGCTTGGATAAATCACTGTTGTTCGCAGGAAACATTTTTATGCGACATATAAATTACCATATGCCAGTTGAACTACTTGGAGTACAAATATTGTCCAGCCTTACCATGGTGAAAGGAAGAACTGTGCATATAATTTTTTATTTCGCATGCTTTGAGGGCCGAATAAAACTGTCAGCAGTGCTCACTAGAAACGCTCGTAATATCGCAATAAACACTTCCGGTGCCAATGGCCGCGAATACGAAATCCCAGCGCCTAAGTTGCTCTCGAAGTTTGTTCCTAGTTAAGTAGGACAAATCACTCCTGATTTGATATAACAGAAAATAAAAAAAAAACGTCATAGGCTACTGACGCTCAATTTCAATGGTGAGTTAACTCTGCAACAGAATTCTCCTGTATACGGAGGCGGTTCTGCGCAAGTGTGAACCACAATAACCGTTCATCAGATATTTTGTTCTTACATTAAAGTCGACGTTCGCACGGCGCATGCACTGACATCGACACTCTCGGGACGTCAGGCTAGATCACCAATACAGGTGACGTCCCGCCCCAGTATGGCTAATTGTGTTGACCTCAGGTAATAGAATGGCCGGTTGTGCTTCACTAAAAACATTCGAAATGGCAGCGTGTGCGTCACCAATGGAGCCATTGAGCGGAACAGCCGTGGAAACGTCACTGAGGCATGACATCTTGCACTAGCAGGTGACGAGAAGCTCACACCATGCTGTGACGTTAGCGCACAGTGGAACCAGAACAAGCTTCTAAAACATACTGTAATTACTTTCTCATGGTGCGCCCGCGCTTACTAGTGCATTCAACAGGCTCTTGAGGATCTGGCCTTTAATATGACACCCAAGATACCAACTAGAAATCATGTGTCAGTAGCTCTTTAAGGTGCCTGGTTCTTCGGTTCTCGACGCTGTACGCGTAAGAGCATCACATGCACGAGAAATATAATGCTACAAAAATTTTGGGCATCCTTGAACGTCGCCTTCAAGAGTAACATACGATAGTATAATCGGGCTCCGTTTTGCATCGCATTGTCAACTGCTACGCTCGTTTCGAGAGACGCACGAAAAAATCCACGCATCTCCACGAAGTGAATGATGACGAGTGGGCGAAGCTAGGTCCTACGGTCCATGTCTACGTTGAAGTCGCTGACTAGTATAAAGGGTTTGTGCTTGTAGATGTTTTATATTGTTCCATCCAATTATGGTTGATATTAGTGTATTGTTAAACCTTTGTTTTGGGTCTCAAGTATGTTACCCAAGCGTTGCCCCATATAATGTAAATTTAGTGACATAAAGCGATATAAAGAGTCAACGACGAACCTCGGTCCTAACGTCGATAATGTCTGCGTTGAAGTCGCCGACTAGTATAAACAGTTAGTGTTGGTAGATCTTTTATATTGTTTCTTCACTATTATAATGGTTGTTCGTCTATTCTAAACTTTTTTTTAATTCACATACACACATGTCTTCACTTTAGCAATGATTTTCTAGCCACCATGACAGCGGACAGTGAGCTTCAACGACAAAGCTAGGTCCTAAGGGCCATATTGTGCACGTTAAGTCGCGGAGTAGTACAAAGGGTTTATGTTTCTAGGTGTTTTATATTGTTCGGTCACAATTATGATTGATGTACGTGTATTGTTAAACTTTTTTCGTGTCTCACATCCATGAATATCTTCTTCACGGACGCGGACGACGACAAGGCTACGCCCTAAAGCGCTTTGTCCATAAAAGGGGTCCATTTCTGTACTCACTCGTAATGTGGAACGAAAAAAAAATTACACCATCTCCCGCTAAAGGGAACCATGTGTAGATGTGAAGCAGCGGGCGCTAATGCTTACATTGCCGGTGGCGTTGACGCTGGTGCTCATCGCAGCGTTGCGCAGGACAGAAAACTGGGGAGGCGCAAAGCACGCAGTGATGGAGCGGTGTTTCCTGCTGGAACATGCCAATCGCTGCTAATGGGCAATGAGAGACAGAAGACTCCGACTGGACACAGAGACCCGCAGTCCGTTTTTGGTTAACGCGCACGCTGCGAATTTTTATTGTTCAACAACGCACAGGAGAAATCTCCCACCGGCACCACATTGGAGGTCAAGATCCATTGCCGTATATACGGGGTGGCCAGTGAACGGTTGTGCAGCGCGAGCAGTCGGTTTTTTCAACCAAGAAACTCGCTAGCAGACGCTGCCTGCGTCGGCGTCGCGAGGCGCGAGGGGGGGGGGTAGCGTAGGAGAGGAGAGAGAGGGGGGGACGCGCAGTGGGGAGTATGGACGCCGCGGGCAGAGGTGCCTAGAGGAGAGAGGGGGGGGAACGTGGGAGGGGAGAGAGGAGGGGAGGCGCATGCGCAGTGAGGGTGTGGTTGCCGCGGGGAGGGATGCCTAGAGGAGAGAGAGGGGGAGAGGAGGTTTTTTATTTTTATTTTTTTTGAATGGTTTGCGCATGCGCAGTAAGGGTGGTCACGCCGGCACACCACCACCGGATTAAGCTTCGCCATAAGATGCTTCACATCTAAAAAGAACACCCCGGAGACCTTGCGTCAGACGCCAGCGCGTGGCGGAAGACGCAGAGGGTTCATTCCGCGCGCCTCACTTTAAAAGACGAAATATCTAAGAGCGTCGGGCTCTGCGTTGTCGACACTTGCAGCGCGTTGCTCAAACACAAAGGCGTAACTGTGACAGTGGTTAATTCACGCTTCTCCTTTGTATACCTGCGCGACCTTTTCGAGCGTTTTTCTTTGTGCTTCAGCGGGAAGCTGCAAGTATCGAGCTAAAGCTGTCACTTTTTTTTAGTATTAAATTTTTTACATATATTTCGATTTTTCTGTCACGGCCAACGCTGATGTTCATCTCAATATCCACGGCGCCGACACCGAAAATTCTGCGAAACAAGGTATTTAACGCAATTGCGGTAAAACTTACATTGCCATCGTACAGATAGCTGGCGTTCTGTTGCGGGACACTCATGTATTGCCAGTCAAGCGATGTGCGCTGCAGCAAAGGTGCGAAGAAAGGCACCTGGACAGCTTCGTCTTCAAGGCCGCCGGCTTCCAGCAGGAGGACAGTCTTGGTACGATCTGCTGAAAGCCTATTGGCCAATGCGCAGCCCGCTGAGCCTGCACCAACTGTGTGAACATTAAGTAATTGCCTTAGTGAACCATCCTTAGTGAATTCAATTGTTTGCAAATGAATATTGATGAACCCCAACAATCATTACAAGATTAGAGTGTTTTTTATACTGCACCTTTGTTTTTAAACAGCAATAAAAAGGTACGCTGTCTGACGAATATGAGTGCGTTTAGCTAGCTTGACAAGTCAGTATTTCATGGCGTTGTTTTTCCCTGTTTCGGTTACTGTAATGCACAAAGCTCATCAGAAAGTTAGAAGTCCAATTGGTTCGCCAGATATGACGCAGAATATTGGAAACAATGCAGTTACGTCTCTCTCAAAGCAGACAATGCAACAGTGCACTTGCGGTCAAAAATTTCTGTCACAAACTTTCCTATTTCCTTAAGTTCTGCGTCAGCGGTGAGTTTATTACTAAACCTATATATCATCCTCAAGAGACGACATAGATAAGCCATTATTGATAGCGTGCGCATTTATATTGTTATTGCAGCACTTTCCATCTACCTGAAAGGTGTGAAGGTGACTAAGGTCCGTTTTACGGTATTTGATATGTTAAACGTCGTTTCATGAACCGCAAGGGAAATCATGGTTTGTGTTAAGACATATGAATTAATGTACCCGATGTGAATTGTCAGGAAACAGGGGAATGCGCAAGTTAGTGTGGCGCATTGTCCTTCTGAAGATGTTAATTGTTTGAACTGATGCCGTGTATGGTTTCGACGTCTTGCTCTGCTAACTGTTTTACCACTTGCGAGTCCTAAACTTGTTTCTGTGGAAGGTTCACTTCCAATGACGACTATACCCATAAATGGATACGCTTCCATGAACCATGCTCGAAAGCTTAAACTTCTTAACAATGCAATATGCGCATCCTTTTATCCACTGACGTTGTTTTTACGATCGCGGAAAGACTCCACGACGGAATTGTTACGCAACGTAAGCACAGTGCAGTGCAATATTGCCTCGTTCAGGCGTCCGAAAGAGATGTAAAACCGACAAGGAACTCATGGTCTATGTTCGGCGCATCATCTTGCTGTTATTTAACACACGTGTTTATGAGCGATAGCTCACTAGGCGGTACGCTGGTATTCCAAGTGCGCGTTTTCTCACTGTATCGGCCGAAAGATGTCTCAGTGCCATTGTGCTGTTAAGTCCTCCGTGAAAATTTATCTCGATTGACGCTCTGGCAATGCCGAAGCCGATTGGCATGGTGATGTGTTCTGATGAAGACAAAAGTCGTTGCGTTTTGTTAATGACGACAGGGGTCTTTTTTAAACTAATAAGACGGACGCACGACGGAACGAACACAGGGCAAACAAATTTTGGGCACTTTACAGCGGTTCCAGAAAATTCGGCAAGATAACTTGAGGACTTGAGGAACGGCGTATAAATCTCACGAAGAGGAAGGGACGCACAAAGGCACGTAGGTTCCACGTCGTCTCTGTCAACTTCAGCTTTGTTGCCCCTGTACGATGACTATTGAACAATCCCATATAGATACGCGGTTCTAGGTAAAACGGCTAAAGACGTGTACAGTGTAACACTCCTGAAACATAAATATTTCTAGTTTTACGTGATTCTTTACTCTAACGGTTAGCAAAATGCTCAGTGTTGCCGGGAAAAATTCGAAGTTGACAATCACATATGGCAGGGGTCTCAAACTCGCCTCAGCCAGCGGGCCGCAGTCACGCAATTTACTCCCGAAAGGGCCGGGGTGGCGAAGGAGGTTGAATGGTGGGGGGGGGGGGGGGGGGGGATGCCCATTTTGCCAGCAAGCGCCGCCATTTGCAAAAAAAAAAAACCGAAAACTTTCCCACATCTCCTATAAAGCTCATTTGCGAAGGATATTTGGTCCCAGGATTCCGACAACATGTCGATACTGATCTCCGTCGAAATTATTGAACTCGGTGCGCTGATTGTGAAACAATTTTTGTTTCGCGGTTATCTTTCAAAACAACGTGAACATATGGGATGCCTCACGGAGGCAATGCTTTAGACCAGTCTGGTTTGTGTAGCTCACGAACATACCGAATAAGAAAGTTATAAAAAATATGGGGCGAAGACAGTCATGTGAGGGCCGCGGGCCGCAACCAAGAGCCTCGCGGGCCGCATGCGGCCCGCGGGCCGCGTGTTTGAGACCCTTGATATATGGCATAAACAAAATGTTTGAGTGGTTTAAAGAAAACGCTACATCTTTATCTAAACAAGGTTATACAGTTAAGGAATCATTACAAAACAGCTGATACGGAAAATAGTTTCTGTATTTCTTTGAGGGGTGCCTAAATATGCATCCTATCGAAACTATATTGACATCTATTGATAGATTCGCAAATACCCATAAAACTCACCTATTATGTAGTCGTATTCAGTGCCTATTATTAACGTGTTGTATACGCTTAAGGTGGGCAGGTCGAAGAAAACGACCACTGTGACAACGTTCAGCAGACCCAGCAAAATATTTGAAGTTGACATTGCTAAAGAGAGATCTTAAGGACAGGGTTCAAAGAGGACTACTTCCTCTAAGTGAGTTGTATATAACGTATTATTCCAACGGAAAGGAAAGGGAAACTGGCAGGCAGGGCCATAAAAAAAAGACTTATTTAGGCACGTGGAATCGCAAGTTACATTACTGACCCGGGTGAAAAAGCGCTGTAACACCAAAAATATCAAGAGTAAAGGCTGTGCGCCAAAATCGAGATACGCAGTCTATCTATTTTTACTGTCCAAATTGACGATACAGGCTGGCGCGCCTCCTACGCAGAAAGGAGGAAGTGATTCACAAATAGGTTGCAGCAGAAAACCGTAAAATGAACGTTCTACAACGTTTGCGTACCTACCCTATTGTTACTCACAGAAGCATAGTCAACACGAAGGCATTGTACGCTTACTCACTGAAATCAATGATCAGCATCGCTTGTGTATGGAGAATGTATTACTGGGAACAGGAGGCGCTCAGGAAGTATTGCGCTCGTTACACGGACGCCATTGTGCTATATATTTCATTTTAAACGCCTATAGTATATCAGTGCGTGATTTTTTTTTCATGTGCACCGTATCAAACATAAATAATATTTAGGCAATTTTTCGAGTCCCAATTTTATGTTGACGTCAACTCATGATGAGTGGTTTTCAGCGCAAAACGACGAAGACACAGGAAAAGGAGGGACACGAACACCAGCGCTTTCTCACAACTGACTTTATTAGCAATGGAAACACAGACTTTATAGCACAACCTAACCCGTTAGGTTGTGCTATAAAGTCTGTGTTTCCATTGCTAATAAAGTCAGTTGTGAGACAGCGCTGGTGTTCGTGTCCCTCCTTTTCCTGTGTCTTCGTCGTTTTCCGCTGAAAACCACTCATCATGATTAACGCAATCCAACTCGCCCAAATGTCAGTTCTTCTGACGTCAACTCAGTGCATTGTATGGAACATACGCCTAGATGCTAGGTTAGCTTGCATAACGGTGAAAACTCGGCAATGGGGCTGCTGATTTTAACTGCATTGCATTCTAACTGGTTGATCTAAAATACTTCTGTGGTTTCTGGTACCGCCATGTTTCGCACATCATCTCACAATATGGAGCCAGGTCATCTGAAACAGCGCCAACATTTTTATGTTGAACTACAGGGCTTCCTCATAGAGCGTATAATGAAGGGTCAAATAGCTATATAGCTGAGCCCTTGCAATAAACGTCTGAGTGGCGTAGATTCTCTCTGTTACGTAGAAGTAAGCCAGTCGATGAAAGGAAACACTAGCTCTTACTTTTTATTGGCACGTTTTGTAACGTTATGTACCATTAAATATTCGCGATACCGTCTAGAGAAATTATAATACACACCTTTACAACAAAAGCATTGGGAACACTTGACTCATAGAAAGCAATTATTCTGCAAGCTGTCTTACACGTTTTATATGATTGGCTCTTCGGGCGGTTTTCCAATTTCGTTGTGGTTATATATTATGCTCCTAAACCACTCAGTGCTCAAAGACGAGAGAGAAGCTCTTTTCTAGCCTTCGCTACTCTTCTTACAGGCTCTACGTCCTCCTCGTTATTTTTGTTCCCTCATAACACACGTGGACAATGTCAGCCCTAACTGTTCAGCCTATCAAGATTTCGAGCTCTTCGGCTGCATGCTGTTCGCTTGCACATTCGAAAACGGACAAAACAAATTGAATTAGGTTGGTCACGTGTGACAGTCATGCCAGAAAAAGCAAGACGGGCGTGCGACTGCATGACAAATAAGGGTTGGAGACTATTCGCAACTAATTTCCCTCGTATTTGGCACCAATTGAGAGCTTCTTTGCCTCACGACGTCGCGTGAACAGATGCTGGCGTCACGAATTTAGCTTAACATACGGGAAACGCCAGGTGAAAATGACGCCCTGTTTCAATTATATTAGATGTGAAGCATCTTATGGCGGAGCTTAATCCGGCGTGCGGCGTGACATCCCTTACTGCGCCCATGCGCAAACTCTTTCAAAAAAAAATAAATAAAAACCTCCTTTCACCCTCTCTCTCCTCTAGGCATCCCTCCCAGCGGCAACCACACCCTCACTGCGCATGCGCCTTCCCTCCTCTCTCCCCTCCTACGCTCTCCCCTCTCTCCTCTAGGCATCCCTGCCCGCGGCGTCCACACTCCCACTGCGCATGCGCGTCCCCCCCCTCTCTCTCCTCTCCTACGCTTCTCCCCCTCTCTCCTCTAGGCATCCCTGCCCGAGGCGTCCACACTCCCACTGCGCATGCGCGTCCCCTCCTCTCTCTCCTCTCCTACGCTCCCCCTCTCTCGCCTCGCGACGCCGACGCAGGCAGCGTCTGCTAGCGAGTTTCTTGGTTGAAAAAACCGACTGCTCGCGCTGCACAACCGTTCACTGGCCACTCCGTATATATGGCGATGGATTTCGACCTGCAAGGTGGTGCCGGTGGGAGATTTCTCCGGTGCGCTCTTGAACAATAAAAATTCGCAGCGTGCGCGTTAACTAAAAGCGGACTGCGGGTCTCTGTGTCCAGTCGGAGTCTTCTGTCTCTCATTGCCCATTAGCAGCGATTGACTTGTTCCTGTAGTTAACAACACTCCATCACTGCGTGCTTTGAGCCTCCCCAGTTTTCTCTCCTGCGCAACGCTGCGATGAGCGCCAGCGTCAACGCCGCCGCCAGTGTAAGCGTTAGCGCCCGCTGCTTCACATCTACACATGGTTTCCTTTAGCGGGCGATGGTGTAATTTTTTCCATATTTTGTTTATGGACCCTTTAATGGGATGCTGAAGAGGTTTTATTCTTCGATAAAACTTCGTGGGTAGGAAGGACAGACATTATTGCCCACGATGTCATAATTTTTTCCGCGGCTTGTTGCAGCAGGAGCTTTAGAATACGCGAACGACACGCTCGTGTAGCTCCGCCCACGCGAGTGCGCCGAAAGTATGGGCGTGCAAACCTACATCACCTTCGGTTCCATTGGCGGAGCCGTGGTGCACTCCGATGGCAGGTTCCCACCACTCACTGATCCGAGCTCTGAAATTCCTGTTTATGTGACGAAGGATCAAGTATACGCGTGGAGAGGCTGAAAGTCGTGGAGCTGGATTTCGATATCTGGAATAACGACAAACAGCCGAGCGCTACGTGAAGCGTCTCCCGTATCTGCAAATGTGACCTCCGTGACTAACTCGTCATGTGGCTTCCCCGGAGGTAATCAAGGAGGCCGTGCTTCAGCAGCGCTGCTGTTGCAGAAAACGCGGCAATACCGAGGATAACGCCACCGCGTTGGTGCATCATCTGAAGAAGTCCGGCGGCCACAGCCTCTGCTTTTGCCAAAAAATGCTATTGGCGTTCCGTTTTTGAGAACTCTCACAAAACTTTTCGAGTTCAGCAGAGACACAACTGTCATTACACTCCCCAAAGTTATATAAAAAAGGAAGTGTTCCAGCTTCCCTTTAAGAGAATAACACAAGGCTGATAGCTGCGATGTGCACCCTGCTCATATTTTTAACGCGCATCTTGACAGGCTTCCTTGTAATGATTGTAAGCTCTTGTTGCTAGCGAACTCAGCAAAACACACTTCTCCCAGAAACGTCTTACAAAACTGGTTTAGATGAAACTAAGACTAACTGTTCCTATTAAACAGACTCGTGTGCTGGCCCAGTGACACGCTGCAGCTACCGGTGCGTTAACCGGGAGCGTTATAGATTAAGTGTGGGAACGGCCCTGTTGTAACCATGAGAACTCACAGGTCTAGGAGTAAATTTATTCTACCGTTAGAAAGAAAGAAAATGTGCTATAAGGGTTGCCGTTGGGTAGACTTGAAAAGGAGCCAGAACTCAAGCTAAAAGTAGCCAAAGTAGCCATGCCATTTAATTTTAGCGCCAAATTTGTAGTCAAATAGAAAAAAAACAGTAATATTATGTACAAAGTTCTCAGTATTCAACAATAAGTAATATGATTTTGAATAAGCAGGAACGAATTATAAAGAACACAAAATGTTTCTCTCTTGCTTGGTTTCCAAGCCGCAGGTAAGTTGCAAGAGAATTGGCTGCGGCTTAGCTCGGCTAGGCCCGGTTATGCAAGCGAAAGCTTGTTATACTTGGATATGCTTGTTGAACCCTCGTATCCGAAGCACAGTTTGCCAACCGAACGATATGGCCAGCCAAACATGAAGTCCTGCGAGCACTCAGTACCGTCATTTCGTCAGTTTCCGAAGCCGTCGCCAAATTGGAACGCGAGGCGTCCATTGCCGCCCCTAAAACTCATCGCTATTGTCTTGCTGCATTTTTCTCCCGACGTTTAGCTCGCCGAAGTTCTCGTTCATCAGTCGTTTCAGCCTGCCACTTCGCGCTACGGCACTCACATTTCCGTTTTAACTGACTAGCACGCCGAGCGACATCCACCGGTTGGTGTGACGCAGCTTGCCGATTTCGCCGTGGGACCGCGCAGACAACTTTGGTGCAGATGGACCAGCGTCTTCACTCGCTACTTCCATCGCGCGACCATGGGACAATGGCTGAACTAAAGAAATCGCCCGGTGACCCGACGTGGCAGAGACGGCGGCTAGTCACGTGGTTATTCACGTGGGTGGCGAGGCAGCACTTGTCATCATAGGCGCGGCCGGAGCAGCGGCGGACGCGACTTGTCACGCGGTATGCGTTCTTCGCTTCAGGGCCAAGGGGAGATACACGGCGAAACTCACTCGACTAGGCCAACAAAGCTTTCGCTTTAAAAATTTATAAGTTTTTTTTGTACTTTCAGTGCACCTGGGAACAGTTTGTCTACAATGGATTGAGTTTTTGAAAAAAAAAATTAATTTTGTGCCAATAACTCGGCAAGAACATTAAACATTGAAGGTCTTTTTTTCTTGAAGCCTTAGACCGCAGTTGGCACAAAAGCTACAATACCAGTCCAGCTTCAAGCAGCGAAATCTGAGCGAAGACGAACATTTCAGCTTCATTTTTGTTGCGGATATCTTTGAAGCGCTGAGATTCAGCGTTGGAATAATGGCGTCAGCAGCGTGGTATATAGCCACGTGTTTCTTTACATGCAGATGGGGGGGACGCTCGTTGGGTGCCTCGATGTGTTCTAGCTGGCTGGCAGGGGAAGGACATGTGCGCGCATAGGCCAACACGACCGAAAAGCTTGCAAACCATGGGTGTTCTTTAAACTTGCTCGCTGTTTTATCTTCAAATAATACGGAAAAATGGCCGGTAAATGCGCGAAAATAGAAGTTCAAAGTAGCCAGAAAGTAGCCATGGCGGCAACTAGAAATTTTTGTCGCCAGACAGGGTCGGAAAGGTAGCCAATTTGGCGTAAAGTAGCCACCAACGGCAACCCTGTGTGCTATATTCTTGAATTAAAAATCCATGCTCGTGCTTTGTTTCTTTCACTCGATTTATTCAACATATCTGCCCATTGCTCATCGGCTGGTTGTCACACATTCTATACCAGGCTCACAGTCTCTTAATATTTTGTATCCTCGAATGGAAACGACAGGTACATGATCTTTGATATCGTAACAAAAGCAGGCTGAATAGTGCGCTCAGCGTAAATAATTGAAATTTAGGGCTCCATCAGAGTTCCAATCGATGAAAACAGAATCAAAGGTAGGCGATTGCCGACGGGAAATAGTATTCTCAGTTTTTCTGAGTAATATCCGCTGTGATGGTGAAATCTGCACATGCACACTATATATAACTTTACTGTAGTCAATTTGTCGCTGGTGACGCATGAGGTTTACACCAAGGCAATGTGCGCAGGGCACGAGCCGTGCAGTACTTTTACAGATTCGAGAACTTGAGGTTGCTGACCAGCTCAGCTATCTAAGAGCGACACATTCGCAGGATATCCGCGCACGTGGACTGGCTTTGCAACGTTGCAGACATCCCGTTTAGGAGATTTACGATGCAGGATATTGGTGATAGCAGCGAAATTTCGAAAAGCCCCGGACAATGATGTTCCGAACCATTGACGTCAGAAGAAAATAGAGCAGTGTTTATTAGCCAGCATTACCTGCACATTGTACAATTGTACTAACGGTTTCCCCATCATCGTCATTTGCGAGCCCAACCTATCGAAACCAGTCAGATTATCGGGGTACGAAGCTGTCATGTCCTCAACAGATGGGGCATGCAGCAAAATCATCGTTTATGGTCGGCGCGACCTCACTTATTTGCTACAGCCAACGGCGCCTGATGATGACAATCAGTATGTGTGTCTGACTGTGAAAAAGAGCAAACTCATGTTTACTTTAATTGGCGTTTATATATTGCCCTCGAGTACTTTTAATTCACGAAGACTAGAGAATATATTGACTGCATTTCCGGCTCCTTGGGTCATTATAGGAGATTTTAACGCGCATCATCTGGCGTGGGGAAGCACAAGGACAAACGCAAGAAGACGAAGATTGGCAAGTTTCGCCTCGATTAGGATTAGGATTAGGATGTTGTAGGCTGCCGGCGGATCTAGCCTTGCGAAATTTGCAGGCAATTGCCCCGCCCGGTTTCCTCTAATCATGGCCTTTCTCTCCTGAATGATGGCAGCCCAACGTTTCTTCGGGGTGTGACGTACGGTAGCTGCCTTCATCTCACTTTCGTCTCAAGCTCCTTCACCAGACGTGTTAAATGGTTCTCGGATATTGAGACACACGGAAGTGATCACATTCCTACCTATCTTCACATTAAAGGGCTCTCCAAGTCTTCTCTACAAAAGACCGTCAGAACGACTAACTGGACCACTTTCAAGTCTAATATGGAAGAAGCTTGCCAAGCGGGCCTACCTGCTGGGCTAGAGCAAGCAATCAAGTGTACAATACAAGACACAACGCGCCCGATCGTGATTCCTTCTAAGCGAGACGATTTTGATATAGAATTGGAACGACTTCGAGCACTTCGCCGACGTGCGGAACGACGATATCGGCGTACCAAATCCATACATGACCTTAGGACAGCCAGACGAATGCAAAAGAAAATTCAGCGTCGTATGGACAGATTGGCCTCTCAACGGTGGACAACGTTTTGCCAGAAATTAGACCCCCGCAAGCCCCTTTCTCAGATCTGGAGAACGGTGCGTGGTTTTCGCTGCCATCCTGAACAGTGCTTTCCCTTCAAGGCGCTGGCCCTTTTTCAAAAGCGACAAGACATTGAAGTTGCGGAAGATTTTTGCGCGAGGATCGCCGACCAAACGGTTCGTCCAGATCCTGTTGCCGGAAGCGCCATCCCCTGTTCCCGTGATAGTCGAATGGACCTTCCTTTTACGATGGAGGAACTCGAGGCAGCACTGGCTTCATGCAGGCGGTCTTCATCTCCGGGGCCAGATGGCATATCGTACCGAGCCTTGTGCAATCTTGGTGAGGCCGCGCGGGGAGAACTACTGCGACTCTACAACAACTCGTGGCAAGAGGGCAACGTTCCTGACGACTGGAAGACAAGCCGATTGGTACCACTCCTGAAGCAAAGCAAGTCCCCACTTGAACTTGCCTCGTATCGCCCTATTGCATTGGCCAGCTGCGTGGGGAAGATAATGGAACGAATGATCTATGGCCGCCTGGAGTGGTATCTCGAACATTACAATATCTATCCAAACTCCATGGCTGGTTTTCGACGGGACCGTTCATGCATAGACAATGTTCTTGATCTCGTTACGTACGTTCAACAGCAGAGATCACGTAAGCGACTATCTGCAGCATTGTTTTTGGATGTGAAAGGCGCTTATGATAATGTTCTACACGAGGCTATTATCGATGCACTTGAGGTGGTCGGTCTCGGTGGTCGAGTTCTTCGATGGATTGGTAGCTACCTGACGGCACGATCATTCTTTGTGTCGACCGATGACGGCCCTACCACACGACACTATACCTGCCGAGGCGTTCCTCAAGGGGGAGTACTAAGCCCCATACTATTCAATCTCGCCCTCATTCAACTTGTCGAATGCCTGCAAAGTACGATCAAGATATCTATATACGCAGACGATATATGTGTCTGGACCTCAGCTGTTACACGACCTCAAATACGTGCGAGACTTCAAAAGGCTGCAACCTTGACAGCGCACTACCTTAGCAAACGGGTCCTCAAAATATCCCCGGAAAAATGTGCATTGGTTGCGTTCACGCGCAAACCAATGGCACCCTATACCATTTCTATTGACGGGCAGACGATTTCTTATGCCAGAACCTACAAATTTCTCGGTATAATTATTGACAGAAACCTCAACTGGAGCCCACACGTGGCCTACTTAAAGAAGCGCCTGACGGCAACCGCCCAGCTGTTCAAGTTCTTGGGAGGGAAAAACTGGGGCATGTCAGTAGATGCTATGTTGGAATTGTACAGAGCACTCTTTCTCGGATTTCTGAGATATAGTCTGCCTGTACTAACCAACACCTGCAAGACGAATCTTCGGGTTCTACAGGCTGCACAAGCTCAGGCACTCAGAGTTTGCCTAGGTCTGCCCAAATGTGCGCCAACAGAGGCGATTATTGCCATCGCCAAGGACCAACCGATACAAACGCACATTGCGTTGGAAGCCTTGAGAGCCCACATCAGGCATTTTGCTCGAGCTCCTAGGCACCATCTGGCTACACTACCCTCAGAAAGACCGGAAGCATCATACTGCACAACAATCGGGAACTACTCCGCCAACCTACTGTCAGGCTTCAGCCCCGCATCCAAACCATCTATCCCACCTTGGTGTTTGATTCGTCCTGCAGTGCACCTCAGTGTACCAGGAATCAAGAAAAAATCCGATTTGTCATCGCCTGTTCTGAAACAGCTATCTCTTCTTATACTGCATGAGAAATACACCGACCACATACATATTTACACCGACGGCTCAACGACCATGCGAAATTCGTCCGGAGCAGTGGTTGTCCCAGCGAGAGGTGTAAATATTAGTTTTAAGACCGACCACCAAACAACATCAACGGCTGCGGAACTCGCAGCTCTTCGCGCTGCACTTTGTGTTGTCAATCGCGAAGAACCGCAGCGATGGTCAATCTTTAGCGACTCAAAAGCAGCGCTACAATCTCTCTTGTCAGCCCTGCGGCGTGAACCATATGAACAACTGGTATTTGAGATAAGACACCTCATTCATACGTCACTTCAGAAGGGGCACAAAGTGACATTTCAATGGTTGCCAAGTCACTGCGGCGTGATTGGCAACGAACATGCTGACAGTGCTGCCCGGTCAGCTTTGCAAGGCGACAAGGAAGAGGCTATACCCCTTTCAAGGTCTGATGCTGCTGCCATGCTTCAAAGGATCGCAAAGGATATCGCAACACTGAATGCACCAAGAAGGCAAAACCATCGGCAACACCACCTAAACGCGTTGCGGCGATTTAATATACCATCGGGACTCCACCGAAGAGAGGCAACTATGCTCTGCCGCTTATTGCTTCGAGTGGCTTTCACGAAGTCCTATTCGTTTCGTATAGGGATGGCCGACAACGCTACTTGCGACGCCTGCGGTACCGAGGAGACTTTGCAGCATATCTTCTGCGACTGTCCTCGCTACGCTGTGCAGAGACGATCCCTCTCATCCGCCCTCGCTCGTCTCGACAACAGAACGATGACGCTACAAACTATTCTCCAGCCATCGAGAATACAATCAACCAAGGCATTACTCAAATTCCTAAGGGCAACAGACTTGCACGAGCGGCTGTAAACTCTTAATGATGCCGTATACTGCACAGGACTGCCGCTCTGCGCTGTGACGTTACGTGTGTGCTCCTCTCTTTCTCTTTCTCTTTACTCTTCTTTCAATCTCCCCCATCCCTTCCCCCTGTGCAGGGTAGCATACCGGTTATGCCAAACTGGTTAACATCCCTGCCTTTCCTCTCTCTTGTTTTCCTTCCTTCCTGTACACTATCCTGAGATCACAAAGCATGAACCAACATGAAAGGTACTACGAGTTTCCTTACCTGCCTGAGTTAAAACGGCGCATGTGCAGTGAGGTACACAACAGGGAAGGGCAAAAATACCGCACGCCGTAAGCGCGACAGTTTTAGTTTACCGGTTACTGTGTACAAACTGCATAGCTGAGCAAAGTGATGACAGTTGTGACATTTTGTTGGCTCTAACAGTAAAAACTTCTTGCGCACATGCAGTCCCTACCACGGCCGGGCTGTGGCATGTGTTTCAGTAGACCCCGTAAGCAAGGAAGGCTAGGCATCTATTTTAGTTTCGATGGCGAAAGTGCAGCGCTTGCTCTGACGGCTCATACCACGGCGGTAGCAAAAACATTTAAGCATACTACAGCCTCTATGGGAAATGTGCTGCACCTACAGGGTGTTTACGACAGGATGGTTGGATGAAGGCTATGAGCGCCCCCTTTATAACGCGGCGGTGACATGTGTGTCATCAGTCTCGACAAAAAAAAAAACTGACAACTTTTCCTTTTTTTCTTTCAGTTGGCTTAATGTCTTCTCTACTTCGAAAAAAAATCTATCTTTCCGTAGAAAAAAAAGGAAATCAAACATCCCACGTAATTTTGTTATCTTCCTCACAGCATGTGCATTGTTATTGCTCTTTACTGAATCTCGCTTCGTAACTACGATTCCAAGACAGCCCTATCTCGCATCAAAAAGTAAAACGCTTCCCCTTGAATTATCATAAAATGCGTCCCTGCTTATTTCGTTTTTGCTCTGCCGGTATTTACTCAGAGCCGATTCTTTAGGCCATTGCTGCCGCCCACTAAATCGTCGCCGCCTCTTTGACCTTTCGCTTAACGCTCTTTGTTGCCATATCACTAACTGCCGTGTATTTACTAGTGAGCCTCCTAGTTCTTTTTCTCTACTGTGTGTCAACGCTCTTCCTATACAAATAACGGAATGTTTTCTGTCACCATCTAATCTCTCTCATATTCTTTAGCCTCTCTTCGAACACTATTTTGCTCTGAGCTTCCCTCGCCTCAAAACTTGTCTACCCCATATCGCCCTTTACAGTAAAGCCTCATTTCCCGTTTTCCCGTTTGCGCCCAATGGGACGCGCCCCGCAGTTCTTGGATTCGAATCCATTCCCGATTGTACCTCTGACCTCATGCACACAACAAAGTTCTCAAATGTATGCCCCGGAACTAATACACATTTCCACAGATCTCGATGCAACTCGTACATATTGTAACCCCCAAATGATATGTGCCTAATTATTGGAGCATTACTCTTTTCCCTTTGCTACCGTAGGTTTTTTCCTGTACCCCCATGTGGCTATCACCCTCATTTACCATACTCCGAGCTACTTGTATTGGCTTACCCTCCGAATTAGAATGTTCACTACAACAGTGTGCCGCCAGTGCGATGAGAAATAGAGAGAGATACTCTTTATTGGAAAAACAGCGATTTTTGCCGGCGTCTATATAGCGCTGACATGCTACTCTGTATAGGGATGGGGAAGGGGACTAAAATATTTCAGAAGAGAGGGAAGAAAAGAATGAGAAAAAAAGAATATAAACAAATAAGAACGCTGCATGTGAACTTGATAAAAGTATTTACAGTTAGGGTGTCAGGTAAGTTAAGCTTTTCCTATGGGACTTATTCGATCATTAGAGCCGTTCGACAAGGCCAATTTCGGACAGGTAATTGGCTAACGAATGTATAACCCGATGCTGTTTTGAATGTCCGGGCACTGGGCCTAATATGTTGCGTAACGTTAACTGTTCGTGGTAAATCATGTCCACTTGTCGTTCAAGCAATTGTCTCTCGTCGCGGTACGCGGGGCATTCAAGTAGTATGTGCTCCACGGTTTCTATGTTGCCACAGTTATCACAGCAGGGACTTGTGGTACGCCCAATGCGGTGCAAATAACTGTTCCTGTATGCCACGTTCAGTCGCAGACGATGATATAATGTCTCTAGGTGACGAGGGAGTGGATGGGACATTTTCGCTCTCACTTCTGGGTCAACACAAAACAGGAAGTTGTCTTTGCGAAACGGCAAATTCCACAGGCGGTTTTTTTCCTGATGGGCATATCTTTTAGCGATGTTCGAAGCGTCGGCTTTGGTAAAAAATATTCTTCTGAAATTCCGGTATTGGAGTCCATTTCGGCCAGCTTCATCCGCTTTTTCGTTTCCCGAAATACCAGCGTGGCCAGGTATCCACTGGAACGTAATGCTATGTCCAGCAATCTTAGCCCTGTGATGAAGATATGCGATATCAGACGCTACCGGTTAGTGATTACCGCGTTTGAGCCTGTTCCACATGCTTTGCGTTTCGTCTAGAGAGAGCGACATCCTCTACGTCAGCGGAGTTATATGGCATTCGGGAGGCCCTTTTGGTTATACTACGACAGCATCCGCCAAAAAGATGGGCAATATTTACAGGTTCTAAAGTGCGATGAGTTCTCAATTGCGGCCACTTCAGTTTCCACTTGCGTGCTATGAATTGTCTTCTCGCTGTATGCAGCACCCATTTTGTATAAAAGAGCGTTTGGGCAAAGCGGACATGTTTGATAAAACGAACAGGCTTTCAAAAAGTTATCAGCGCAGGATTCTTTTAAGGCCTCAAACGAAGAGACAGGAAAAAAGTAAACACCATCTTCCGCTAAAGGGAACCATGTGTAGATGCGAAGCAGTGGGCGCTAACGCTTACACTGGCAGCGGCGTTGACGCTGGCGCTCATCGCGGAGTTGCGCAGGAGAGAAACCTGGGGAGGCGCAAAGCACGCAGTGATGGACCGGTGTTTCCTACTGGAACATGTCAATCGCTGCTAATGGGCAATGAGAGACGGAAGACGACATTTCGACACAGAGACCCGCAGTCGGCTTTTAGTTAACACACACGCTGCGAATTTTTATTGTTCAACAACGCGCAGGAGAAATCTCCCACCGGCATTACCTTGCAGGTCAGGATCTAGTGCCTATATATACGGGGTATCGATTGAATGGTTGTGCAACGCAAGCAGTCGGGTTTTTCAATCAAGAAACGTTGCGAGGCAACGTTTCTTGATTGAAATCAAGAGGCGTTGCGAGGCAAGAGAGGGGAAAGCGTAGGAGAGGAGAGAAGGATGGGGGGACGCTCATGCGCAATAGGGGTGTAAATGCCGCGGGAGGAATGCCTAGATGAGAGAGGGGGGAACGTAGGGAGAGGGATGGGACACGCATGCGCAGTGGGGGGTGTGGTCGCCGCGGGGAGGGATACCTAGAGGAGAGAGGGGGGGGGGGTTTCTTTTTTTTTTTTTTCAAAGGGTTTGCGCATGCGCAGTAAGGGTGGTCAGGACGCACACCACCACCACCGGATTGAAGCTGCTTCGCACCTAATAAATTATACGGAATCAATCATGTTTTCGGTGTGACAGGATGAACGGAGCCGCGACAAAGTGTTCTGAAAGGGCGATTCCTGCGGCAGGCCAGCGTAAACCTGGAAGCATAGGCCGTCACAACCGGTGTTTGCATGCATTCTTTTTTTTGCCATTTTACCTGCCTATTGTTGAGTAAACGATGCCATTTTCGCCTGAAATGTGTTAGACGACCCAATCAGACGTGGCAAAAACAATCACCGAACTTCACGTGTTGCATTTAGTATGCCGTAGCAGTTCCGCGAAGATTTCTGTGCTGTATTTCAAGTCCGTTTGTAGACGTTGCTCGAGCGGCATGAGTGTTTGAGTAACTGTTTAACGTACCTGCTTAGCACGCGATGTTTTAGCCGCCACGTAGCGCAGTAGAACGACGTCGTGCAGCCTCGCCTGCACGCACAGTGCCGTTAAGGGGCAAAGACAGTACAAGTGGAATAAATTTTTAATTTATCGCGGTCCCCAAGGCATTTCACGAAGAATCCCGGGCTTCCTTCTTACTGTTTCCGTTTGCGAACTGCGCAGTCTAACAACTGCATCGCTCGATGAACTGCGCTATGGCGGAAAGAGAGCAACAGCGTACAAGGCAGAATTGCGGGATCTGTCGATGGCTTTCCGCCACCGAAATGTAAAATGCAGACCCAAGATCACTTTGTCGCTGCCACTCGGTTCCGCCCGCACTAAAAATTTCTGTTAACTTTCGCAAAGCATACATTCACAGCGAACTAGCTACAGTACGTACTTGATAAACATCACTCACATTACGCGGCGTACACGGACAATCCAGCATTCCCGGTGGTTTCTCGAGCATAGACATGGCGGATAATTGAAAAACTTTGTTCTAGGTGGGTAGTTCATATAGCTACTGACTAGGGGTGTGCGAATAGTGAATTTTAGAACCGAATCAAATAGGAATACCAACCGAATACTACTAGAATAGTTTTCGAATAGTTTGACAACCATCTTCAGAGCACCGCTAGAAGAGTAAGTTAACGATTTTCAAAACAGTCCAAGAATTCCACAACATTTTTCTTGAAACAAATGTTTACTAGCTTTAATAGAGGAAAATTACGATTACTTTTAACGCAAGAAAAAATACCAAAATCAAATAAACTGAGGCAAACTCGTGTGCAGCAGCAACTGGAGCCTTAGAAATATTTTAAAACTGCCAGTTGAAACACAGCAGTAGCTACATTATTCAATGTGGGACTTTGTGAAGAGCTTTTAAATAATACTTATATATGAACACAAAACAATATTAATGAATCAACAACATCATGAATGCCATGACGAAGATTACGGGTTGATGACTCTCTCGTTTCGGCGACGCTGGTGTTCTAAACAAAAATTGGCCGCGTATCTGCGTGCTTCGCTGCAAATGTCGTCGAAAGACGATAGTCTTGTGCCGGCCGTACTACTATGTTTTGCCTTGCCTGAGACTGCCTAAAAAACAGTAGGGTCTTTAGAATTGCGTACCTATGTATTTTCTAATAAATAACACACGTCCTGACGCTTACATATTAATCTCAGGAATGCGTAGTATTTGCTTTTTTGATCGAATATGTTCACAAATATGAACGCGAACACCAGTTCAAGATGGCTGGGCGTTCAGAAAGAAGTTAAACTTTCGCCGAGAAGCTGAATCGGGTTACCGACAGACAAACAGATAGGACAGACATACAGACCAAAATTTTTGCGTTTAAGTATCCCAAGAAAGACTATCGTCTTTAAAAACAGCATATCCGTGGAGTGAATGATGATGAGTGGGCGAAGCTTCGGAGGTACATCATCAAAGACGTGATGGCGGTTGGATGCATGTGGTCAAATGATATACATGTGAGACCATATCGCGATGCCATGTGTTGTATGGCATCGCGATCGTCATCGTCATCAGCGTCATCGTTATGACGATTATGTGTTGTATGGCACGCTGACGTGTTGTATGGCACGCTGGCGTGTTGTACGGCACCGCGATCGTCATCGTCATCAGCAGGGGGCTACTACTACAAACATGGGACGCACGACCCACGGGATGAGCTTCGCCCCTAAAACGCCCTCATCCTGTAATCAATATGGCATCGATGGTCCAGTAAAACATTGGGCAGCATCATCTTGGTAATAAGATAAATAAAAAAAAACAAAATTATCCCTCTCTTTTGGAATGATTCGTGTCTTGGAAATTTCTCATCGGAGGTTATTCTAAAAATATCGAGCGTCGTTGCCGGGCTCCTTCCTAGACCAACTTGTATGGACGTCATCTGCGTCGTTTCTTGCACGGCCGTGTTGTATGCGAAGGTCACGTACGGAAGGATGGCGTCCCACGTCTTCTGTTCGACGTCGACGTACAATGCCAGCATGTCGGCGATGGTCTTATTTAGACGCTCGGTCAGGCCGTTGGTCGGTGGGTGGTAGGCGGTGGTCCGGCGGTGGCTTGTCTGGCTGTATCTCAAGATTGCTTGAGTTAGGTCAGCAGTACACGGCGTACCTCTGTCGGTGATTAGAACCTCTGGGGCGCCATGTTGAAGGATGATGTTCTGAACGAAGAACTTGGCTACCTCGGAGGCACTGCCTTTGGGCAGGGCTCCTGTTTCGGCGCAGCGCGTGAGGTAGTCGGTAGCTACGACGATTCCATTTATTTCCTCAAGTCGACGTTGGGAACGGCCCAAGGAGATCCACCCGATCTGCTAGAACGGTCGCCGAGGCGGCTCGATCGGCTGAACGAAGCCTGCTCGTCTTGTGGGCGGTGTCTTCCGTCGCTGACAGTCTCTGCACGTCCTTACGTAGCGAGCGTCGTCGGCAGCAAGGCGCGGCCAGTAGTACTTTTCCTATACTCTGGCAAGTGTGCGGGAAAGTCCGAGGTGTCCAGCCGTCGGGTCGTCGTGTAGCGCCTGCAGGACTTCTGGTCACAATGCTGAAGGCACAACGACAAGGTAGTTGTCTCGAAGTGGCGAGAAATTCTTCTTTATGAGAACGCCGTTTCGCAAGAAAAACGACGTGAGTCCTCGCTTGAATGCCTTTGCAACAATGGCGGTCTTGCATTCGAGGTACTCCACAAGGCCCCTTAGTTTCGGATCGGCTCGCTGTCGTTCGGCGAAGTCGTCGGCACTTATGGTTCCCAAGAAGAAGTCATCCTCCTGGTCATCCTGCAGCGGCGGGTCGACGGGGGCGCGAGACAAGCAGTCCGCGTCAGAGTGTTTTCTTCCGGACTTGTATACGACGGTAACGTCGAATTTTTGAAGTCTCAGACTCCATCTTCCGAGACGACCTGAAGGGTCCTTCAGGTTAGCTAGCCAACAGAAGGCGTGGTGGTCGCTCACAACTTTGAAGGTCCTGCCTTAAAGGTAGGGGCGAAACTTTGACGTTACCCAGATGATGGCAAGGCACTCCTTTTCTGTGGTGGAATAGCTGGCTTCTACCTTGGATAGCGACCGGCTAGCATAACTGATAACCCACTTTCTACGCCGTCAGTTCTCAGGACAAGAACGGCGCCGAGTCCTAGGCTGCTTGCGTCGGTGTAGATTTGCGTGTCGGCGTGTTCGTTTCCATTCTTGAAATGATTTGACTTGCGCCGCTTCCCACTTGAATTCCACGTCGTTTTTCGTGAGCTGAGTTAGTGGCTCGGCGATGCGTGAAAATGCATTGACGAAGCGTCTATAAATAGGCGCACAAGCCGAGAAATCGGCGTACGGCCTGCTTGTCGGTGGGCGGCGGGAAGGCAGCGATGGCAGCTGTTTTCCGTGGGTCGGGGCGAACTCCATACTCGCTGATGACGTGACCCAAGAACAGAAGTTCTTCTTATGCGAAGCGGCACTTTTCCGGCTTCAGAGGGAGTCCGGAGGCCTTGATTGCTTGAAGTACCGATTCAAGGCGCCGGTGATGTTCGTCGAAGTTTGAAGAAAACACAACGACGTCGTCCAGGTACACAAGGCAAGTCTGCCACTTCAAGCCGGCCAGCACAGTGTCCATAACACGTTGGAAAGTCGGACGTGCCGAGCAAAAACCAAAGGGCATTGACCTTGAACTCGAAGAGGCCGTCTGGTGTGATTAAGGCAGTCTTCTGTCGGTCTCTCTCGTCGACCTTCGATTTGCCAATAGCCGGTCTTGAGGTCCATCTACGAAAACTACTTTGCACTGTGGAGTCCATCCAGGGCGTCGTCTATACGTGGGAGAAGATACACGTCCTTCTTCGTGATTTTGTTCAGGTGGCGATAATCGGCGCAGAAACGCAGGGTTCCGTCCTTCTTCACTAACACCACGGGTGACGCCCGAGGACTATAGGAAGGCTCGTTGATGTCGTCGCGTAGCATTTCGTCGACCTGTTGCTTCACGGCCTCGGGTTCGCGCGTCGAAACTCGGTACGGGCTCTGTCGAATTAGTCGTGCAATTCTGTTATAATGCGATGTTTCGCGAGTGGGGTTTGTCGAAATCTCGAGGACGACGAGACACAATCTTTGAATTGCAAGAGCAGACTTTTGAGCTGGTCGTGCTTGTGCTTCGGGAGGCTCGGGTTTGACGTTGAAATCTGTTTGGGAATGTCGATTCGTCGAAACAGGTTCCGTAGGCATCGGAGATAATAAAAGCATTGCTGGTGTCCACGAATTTCTCGATGTAGGCGACCGTCGTACCAATGTTAAGGTGCCTATTTTCGTGGCTGAAGTTTGTCAGTAGTACCTTTGCTTTGCCATCCCGCAACTCGGCGATGCCTCTGGCGACGCAAATCTGGCGGTTCACGAGCAGGTGCTGATCGCCCTCGATGATGGCCTTCGAAGTCTGCGGGTTCCTTCGGTGCCGACGGAAATGACGACGCTGGAGAAGGCGGAAGAGTCACCTGCTCTTCCATGACATTTAAAGCATGGGTCGCTGGCCGTCATCTGGGGCGGCAGTGCTTCTTCTGAGGTTAGTGTTATTGACTCAGACCTCAGGTCGATGACGGCACCGTGATGACTTAGGAAGTGCCATCCCAAGTATCACATCCCTGGAAGCACTGTTGCAGGATTACAAAAGCTCGCAGGGTAAGTCCGATTGTTGATGGTGACTCTTGCTGTGCAGACCCCAGCGGGTGTTATTAAATGGCCTCCAGCGGTCCGAATATCGGGGCCTTCCCACGCAGTCTTAACTGTCTTTAACTTCGCGGCGAACGGCCCACTGGACGACGGAGTAGTCGGCCCCAGGTATCGACGAGAGCGGTGACGTTGTGGCCGTCGATAAGGATTTCCAGGTCTCTGGTTCGTCGTCTTGCGTTGCGGTTTGGTCGCGGCGTCGGATCACGGCGTCGGATCACGGCTACTTCGGCTAGTTCCGCTGCTTCGATGTGGTGTCGTCAGGTCCTCCCTCCGGTCGCGAAGTTGCGTCGTCTGGGCTCCGTTCGGCTTGCGGTGTGCTCCTAAGACTCCGTAGAGGCGTCATCGTCGGCGGCGGAGGATCTTCGGTAGTTCGTCGTACAGCAACCGCACCTCCATCGGTTGCTGCCCTTAGTTTTCCGGATACGGGCTAGGTGATCGGCCCCGGTTTGGGCCAGTGTACTGCCGGCGCTGCGCTGACATGTAGCGGCCAGGCGATGGTGAGCGGGATGGTCGTCGGGGTGTCCACTGAGGCTCCTGCGAGATAGTCGGTGATGTCGCGTGGTCTTTCACCCCGCTGTGGATGCGGCGCGTCGATGGCGAAACCACGCGGCCCCATCTGGCGGTACTGGCGGCGGCGGTAGGTGTGGCCAGCTTCTCCGCAGTTGTAGCAGAGTGGGCGGTGGTCAGGGGCGCGCCAAACGTCAGTCTTCCTCGGCGGAGCGTAGCGCTGGCTGGTGGATGGACGGTATGGCGTCGGTGGTGGTGGCGGCGGTGTCTGGCGGCGGAACTTCGGTGGTGCGACTTCTTCACGTGGGCGCGGCGGGGGGAGCATTACGACGTGCTGCAGCAGCGTAGCTCATGGCTTGCGGCTGAGGCTGTTGCGGTTCAGGAGTACCCAACGACTGCTGGATTTTCCTCTCGAACAATATCAGGCGATCGAGGAAACTTGTGGCTGGGATGACGGGAACATTCGACGAAGCTCCTCGCACACCACGGGCCTTATGGTCTCGCGCAGGTTGTCTGAGCTGAGGGATTCGAATGTCGGCGTAGCCTGGCGTCGAGCGGCGATTGAATTGCCGGGTGCGCATCTCCAGTGTCTTTTCGATTGTAGTCGCTTCCGAGAGGAATTCTTGAAACGGTCTTCGGTGGGTTTCCTCATCAATCCCGCGAAAAGCTCTTGATTTACTCCTCGCATGAGGAAGCGGAACTTTCTTGTCCTCGGGCATAGCAGGGTCAGCGTGGCGAAACAGTCGGGTCATTTCCTCTGCGAAAATGACCACGCTTTCATTCGGAAGTTCGATCCGCGTCTCCAGCAAGGCTGCGGCCCTTTCCTTTTGGACGACGCTCGCGAACGTCTCCAAGAAAGCGCTGCGAAAGAGGTCCCATGTTCGAAGTGTGGACTCCCGGTTCTCGAACCAGGTCCTTGCTGCGTCTGCTAGGTAGAAGGAGGCGCGGCGCAGATTTTCGTCGGTGTCCCAGTTGTTGAAGGTCGCGACTCGTTCGTAAGTCTCTAGCCAGGTTTTGGGGTCCTTACTTGGTGATTCATGAAAAGTCGGTGGCTCTCTCGGTGGCTGGATAACGATCGTTGCAAGGGACACAGCGGCCGTCATGGTGCCTGTCGTCTTCGTCGCCGTAGCTTTCGGCTTGTCTGGTAGAAGTCCGTGATGCGGGGGGGAGTCTTTTTAGTCTGCGGCTGGCTCGACTGTCCGTGACGGGCTAGGTGTCTTTGTCCGAGTTGGGCACCAGATATGACGTGGTCGTGACGTTGACGAAGGGAGCAGTCGATGTCTTCGAGGCGACACACTTTATTTGGCCGAACTTGTGGCCGTGAAAACGGAAAGTCAGGTTACAGTAATACACACTAGCTCTGATAGCGGCGAACAGAGCGTCGGCCGTCGATCAACTGATCATCGTTGGAACGCGCCGGCTTTTATACATCACGCGTCGAACATTCTAGCCTTATCACTAGTCGTCGCGCAAGCTCTGGAATAATCTTGAGTAATCGCGTGCTGTGCGAAATGTTACCAAAAGGATCTACTATGAACGTGAAGCTTCTCGAACACTGAGGCACGATCTGCGCCGAGCATTGCTCACAGTCTTTGTCGGTTTAAACAGAGCACATCAAAATGACAGACCTGGCAATATGAGTATCTTTGTGTGTGGCATCGCTACTGCGTCTTCAGATCTTAAATAAATTCGAAATTTGTTGGCTCGTGGTGCGATGCACCCTTTATTTTTATTTTTTTTACCACCAGAAAGAACTCTGGGAAATCGCCCCAAGAACTTTGTAAAGGCAGCGGAAAATTACTCTGACAATACTTCGCAGAAAACCTGGGTGGTGTAAATAATTACTGCCCTTTCTATGCGTTCAAACTTTCGGTTAGCGTTATATAGATTTTTACCTCGAGTGGTACGTAGTACAAAAAACCCAGAATAAGAAAAACGCTAGATGAGAAGCAGTTTACTTCCTTTTGTAGTGATTTTTTATTTGTGTGCTCTCTCATCTGGTTAGCGTGAAGCGACGTTGGCGATATAAACAAATGAGCGTGTCATACGCACAAAGGGTAAAATCTCGAAAGTTGCAGCGCGCTGCTTCAAATATAACGAAGGGCGTACGAAAAGAACACATAAGTATACACAGGACGGCTGATAATTAACGACTGTCACAGCTGTTAGCTAGCACCCGTCCTGTGTATACATGTGTGTTCTTTTCCTGCGGCCCTCCTTGTATTTGTTCAGTTCGTTGCAAATGTCGACTATGCACAATAAGTATAACCTACTTTGGCTGTGTTAGCTAGCAGCTCACTGCAGCGAGCGAGGTGACCTTGGTGTAGTCTATGCTTCAATGCAAACTTTGCGATGGAAGCACAATACGCAGCCCCCCCCCCCCCCTTTAAGAGCTAATGACGTGAGCGCGGGCGCCCACGCCTCGCAACTCGTACAGGACGGGGGGGGGGGGCGGATTTTTGCACCTACGCCGAAAAAGAAGAGGTGGGCGATGACCTTTATAGCGCGCCCTTTGCGCCATTTTGCGGGTGATAGTGAACAAGTCTCTGCCACGCTGAATCCTCAGCGTCCTGCGTACCGCCAGCGGTAAATGGTGCATATAAATATTTCGCCGTTATTACGCTGTAGAACGTACGCTGCATGACGTAGTTGTTTAGCACGTCGCCTTCGAAGGGTGGCAGGATCGATTACCCGTTCACTGGCTTCCGAAGCAGGTTCTTCTGAACTATTTTTAGCAGGTTATACATACACAGGGTGTTTTGTTTTAAAAAATACAGATTTTTTACAAAATCGCTATAACTGTCAGACCTGTGTCCGTCTTCGCAAACTAACTCTGCGGTGAGGCGGAAAAAACTTTGTCGCACCTGAAGTTACGCTGAAATTAGCGATTAACGAAAACTCAACAATTAACTTTTTATAGTAACTTGGGGGCAGTTGCTTATATTGAAAAATTGTACGACCTGACTTTTTATGGCATACCAATTTGAAGAGTAAATGTGAAAAAACACAATTAGTTTGAGATATTAATCATGGATGTTGAGGGCCCCAACCCAGGCGATACCAAAACTGAGCACTCCGGTCGCGAGGGAAATGCGGCCATCTTGGGATACGGGCGGACCAGAAAGCTGACGTGAACGAACATTTGAAAAAAGGTGCTTCAGAGCAGGATCTGGTGAGAAGAAAATACCCAAGGCCCCTAACCTACCCAGTTAGACCACTTGATTATTCTTTGCGCTTTAGTGCGTAGTGCTCATCAGTTTCTTTGTTAAACTCTACCGAATTGTGAAGAACGCTTGTGTACGAGGAGTACCGCCGCCGTGGGTGCCGCCAAGTGTTACCCTTTACAGTAAAGTTATAAGCTGAAATTGCCGTTTAGTTCAGTACAGCGAAAAAAACAAAACAGAGAAGCACTACACACTTAACGCGAAGAATTCGGGGTACGGTTGGGTATTTAATTCGATCTTACGTTTGATATTAAAAAAATTCTGCTACGACACGTCATTTTTCGAAATTTCGCGACACGAGCTTTTCCGGTCTGACGCAACTCACATGATTCATTCCCTGCGCGCCAGGATCGCTCAGTTTCAATATCGCCTGGGTTGGGGCTCTCAGTTTCGATGATTAATATCTCAAACTTCGTGTCTATTTCTTTTTAGGATTTTTTAACAAAATATGCTGTGCTATAAATTAGCCCTGACATGGAAAAACACTTTCGTGTTGAAAAAAGTAGGTACACAAAGAGGAAGGTCGTTTTGATTACAGTCGCTCAGAAAAGCCGGTCGATCACAGCAAGCGAAGCAGCGCTTGTTGAGCCTTCTTTCGCCACGTTGTGTTCTGTCGATGGCGTAGAACAATTTCTTCCGGCAGAGGTCATCCAACTTGCTGAGTGCGTCGCAAAAGGATAGTCACTGTGCACTGTATTGTGGGCCGTCGCAATGTATATCACCAAGTCTTTTTTTTTTTTCATAGTGCAGTAGTCACAATCCTAACGAAATAATTGCAAGTATCTTCGTAGTTCACATAGAGTGACACACCCGCGCCACACTGGCCCCATAGAGTTTCCTATAAAGTACACTAGAGGGAACTCTGGCGCTAGTGTCTTTGGGAGCTGCAACACACGGCGCTTCAGCCAGCATGGGAATCATGGGTAGTACACAAATTTGCCTAGTCTTGCCTAGTCTTCGTTCTTTTGGCTCCGTATGGCCTGAATCCGCTTTGCCGCAATACGAAGTTCAGCAAAGGGTTAGCAGGTAAGCTTCACCACGTTGACCTTTTTAGGCTCACGAATTCAAATCGGCTGGCGAAGTTCACAACGGTCCATTCTTTTATCCGAAACACAATCAGGTCACAACAATAAACAAAGCCACAAGTGCGTTCGAAGCCTGTAAGTAGGAAGACTAGGCAAATCCGTGTACTACCCATCATTCCCACGGTGGCTGAACGATCGCAGCGCCAGAGTCCCCTCTAGTTAATTTTAGGAAACTCTATGACTGACCTTACCAGGTTTGCACGGCCTAGACGGCAGGGGGGCGGGGGGGGGGGGGGGAAGAGGACGACACGCGTTTGCTTCTAGTTTCAGTCGCACCCGCTTGGGCTGTTTTGCTCGCTAGGCTGCAGGTTCTTTCGCAGCTCCCGCGCTTCCAAAGTTCCAGTGCACCATAGCTGTACGGCAACGCGTGGCTCAGAGTTTCAACCGAAAGCGCTGTCGGTCGCGCCAGGCTTTCCTTCCCATTCTTAGAAAGCTGTAAGCATCCCCTATACTTTTTTTTCTCGCCGGGCAGTAATAAACATTGCGATCCAATGTTATGTGTTATCTTACGTGCACGTATACGACTGTACCTTTTGTTACGAGTCACATATAGCCTTTTACTGATCCGCTATGGGGGGTCTAGTGGTTATGGTGCTCGACTGTTGACGCAAAGGTCGTGGGATCGAATCTCAACCGCGGCTGCCGCGTATCGATGGAAGCGAACTGCTGGAGGCCCGTGCATTTAGGGGCACGTTTAAGAACCCCAAAATGTCAGAAGTTCTGCCACGGTGTCCCCGATAATGATATGGTGGTTTTGGTATGTAAAACTCCAATATCGTTACGAATTAAACTTTTTACTAGTCTTTTTTTATGTTCACTTTCACGTAGACAAAGAGAATAAACATACTTATTTGGGAATTATTTAGGCATCGTCCTTGACGTTGTCCTCCCCCTTCCACGAAACCATAGGCTTTCACCGCGTCGACAGCTCTCGCTACGTGTTGACACTGGTCTTCAAGGGTCGGGCTGGCTAATGCTCGCTCCCCAAGCTTAGGCTTGTGGTTTGTGCTAGACGCACTAAGATGTGAATTTGTACACCCCCCTGTCGTGAGAGGCGTCGTCCGGTTTGCAACCTCAAACATCATAAACCAAGCGTACGCATTGCCGCATCAGCGAGGTTGTCAGAAAACGTCAAAGTTTAGCCGCAAGGGCGAATCAGGGCATGCGATAGCAAGAAATTGGAATGTCACACGGAGATCGACGAGCAGCTCGATAAGGACGCTCGAAAAGGATGCGCAGGTATAGACACGACAAGTGTGAACTAACAACTGTCACAGTTGTTACGCCTTTGTGTTTGAGCAACGCGCTGTAATAGTCGACAACGCAAAATCCGACGCTCTTAGATATTTCTCCTTCTTTTAAAGTGCGGCGCGCGGAATGAACCTTCTGCGTCTCCTGCGACGCGGTGGGCTCAGACGCAAGGTGTGCGCTGTGTTCTTTTTTTCGATCCAATTCACGAGTGGGTACAGAAAGGGGCCCCTTTTTCGTGCGCGTCTCAAGGGCAGTTTTCAAATTCAAAGAAAATGTACGAGCTTTGCGTGATAGAAAACACGCTCAAGTTCCTGCGAGATTTACATTCCTCCAGCGGTAACTGGTGTCTATAAATATCGTGCCGTTATTATGCCGGTGCATTGATGGTGCGTGGCTGAGTGGGCTAACACATCGCTGGTGCGAATACCCGGTCGAGTGCCTAGGAATTTTTTCCGTCTCATTTATTTTTTTCTTTGTGCCTTTTTTATATGTATACATACATATACATATCCGGGGGCATGACGGCGACGGCAAAAATCAGCCGAGAGTGTCCATGTAATTGCTATCGCAATAAAAACAGTGAGCGTTATGCCAGTACAGGCTGACCATGGATCTGCTGCATCTGTGTCTGCAACTGCAACATACATCAGCATGTGCAAAAACATATATTCAGGTATCTATCATCTTGACGCAAACAAAGCGGCTTCTCTAACCTAGAGTCCTGTGGACTCCAGGGCCTGTACGTCACCAGATGTTAGCGCCAGCTGTGATGCGAGAAGAGGGCAATTTGCGGGAGCAGTGGCTGCGGAACAGGATGTCATAACACTCGTAGGGTGGTGGCGTTGAACGCGCAATTACTCAGCAAGCTTACTTCCGGGAAAAGATGTTCAATATTATCGCAGGAACCGCGTTTCAGACACGTGGGCATCAGCTAATAGCTAGTCCGGGTCGGTCTAAAAACATATCAAACCTTCTAGTAAAGAAAAAAATAGATAACAAAACTTGGGGAAGCTTCACAGTAGTGATATTAAGCCTGAAAAAACAGTCGAGCTGGGCGGCCTACCTTCTTTCTCTTTATTTTACTGGTTGTTTCTTCCTCTTTCCTTCTCCTTCTCTGTTTCGTCTCTCTTCCTTTCTATCTCTAGCTCTTTCTCACGCTGTCTTTCTCGTCTTTCATCCCCTTCTTTCTCTCTCTGACTCTTTCAAACTATATTTTTTAGGGGAGAAGCTCCTAAGGGTGTGGGTCTGTCCCTCCTCTGTAGTAGTAGTAGTAGGTAGGTAGCCACGCATAGTGGAATGTACCCACTCCACGTGATAAAGATGATGATGACGCAGTATAGTGGAATGTACCCACTACACGTGATAACGATGACGATGACGCTGATGACCATGAAGTATAAGCGCGTTCCAGACCACACGTTCTCTTTCTGCAACGGATGAAAACGATCGAGCTTCGCCCACTCATCATCATTCACTTCGTTGGATAGAGCATGATTTTTCTCTCTCTCTCTCTCTCCCTAATTCTTTCTCCCTGTTTCTTTGTTTCTATCGGTTTCTATCTTTTTGTCTTGCTCCATTTTTTTCTCTTTATTTGTCTCTGTTTCTTTCTGTCTCTTTTTCTATTTCCCTCTTTCTCTATGTGCTATCTTTCTCGCCCACCCGCGTTAATACATGGATGGATGGTGGAACTTTATTAAATATAGTCCTGAGAGACGGGAGAACCTCCGTGGGCGCGGAACGTCATACCTCGCGCCTTGGAGTGGGCCAGCTCGTTGAGGTTGGTGGGGCCTCCTTCAAAATGACCCATGTGAGCAGGGAACCACGTTAAGATGTGGTTAGAGATGTCTTTTTGACCGAGAATACGGCGTGCTTCCTTGGCGATTGCGCCGACGGCGAAGGCACGGACGGCTGCCCGTGAGTCGCTGTATACGTTCGCGCGCTTCTCGTCGATGCCTCACCGGACAAATTGCCCTGCGGGATAGCGTGCGCCGGCCTCACTTGTTCGGTGAGCCAAGCAGATGGTGAAGAAGAGGACGAAGCGGAATAGTCGAGGCGATACTCTTTCCAAAACCCCACTGCCGCACGTTAAAGGCTACTTTAGGCGGTCATGGCTGGGGTATGAACGAAACAGGCGTAAACGGAATATATGGTGGCAATGACGAAGGTAAGGCCGAGGTCACTGGTGTGACTTGATCATCGGTCCCTTCGCATACGTAGCTGGTCGGTCGCCAATCGCCGGACAGAATGTATTCTATAACTGAGTACGAAAGTAGGGACATTGTCCGAGCTGTCCGCTTTCTGTTAGGAAAGCACCAATAATGGCTCATATGCTTTCCATGGCTTAATTGTCTGTCGGTTTCATTAGTTGGCATAAAATTGGAGTATTCAACGCATACTCTCGCACTACCGTATAAGTACAGTTTCGCATTTATAGCTGCTCTCGATTAACAGCTGTTTAGCACTTGCATACACCTATCAGGCGTGTACGTAACCTTACCCTAACCTCCCGCTCATGCAAAGAATAAGTTGGTTGGTGTCCTTTTCCCAAAGTTATTTCCTTCCCAACCAGACAGAAGTCTGTCAAATGTTCAGCTTTAAAAGTACTTCCTGCACTCGAGGTCCCAGCATGCAAGGTTGCTGCACTTGATAGCCCAGCATCTGCCATAGCTGTAGCAAATATGTTAACCTATGACGCTAGCCAAAGCCACTGGGCCTTAAAGCCAAAGTCTCCTCGTCTGTAATAGCTGTCAAAGTCCGCACCTGCGAGTTTTTTCAGCTATGGGAGACGTCACAGCAAGCCCCGAGCCAACAGCTGTACAGAACAAGCACCGTAGTCAGAGCAAGCATCGACAGACAGCTGTACAATCGGAATGCAGCTTCAACCCGCATGCTCTTCTACAGCGGCAAATTACAGCTGCTTCGCAACAACGTCGCACAAGCTTCTGCCGCCTGTCTGGCTGCGCTTTCTTTCGTCCAGCCAAACAGGCGACGCTCGAGCGCTGTCATTGCTTCAAACGGTGCCTACACGCGCAAGGATGCTCAACAGCCTTCAGGCGACTACTGGCGCCGGTGTCCAGGTTACACAAGGGTTATGAACGGGCGTCTTGGTCCAGTGTATACTGATATTGACGTCTCACACTTGCCAGATAAATTTGTTTTTCTGCGTTGGCCTAATCGCGTTCACGCAAAAACGCCATAGACGTGTACACTGCCAGATATGCGCTTACATCGCAAAACTACTGTTGGCATTGTAAGCCAAACATATTGCTGAATATGCTAGCCACGTCACATGGGTGCCCTTGTCCTTAGATCAATCAATCAAACAATCAATCAATCAATCAATCAATCAATCAATCAATCATTATTAGTCGCGTCAAAAATGTAGTACATTGCAGGTGAGTATGCAGGAGGAGGTCTCAAGGTTACAAACCGCAGGCGGGACCTCCTATGTTTATACAATGGAAAAACTCAATTACGCACAAGGAATAAACAAGAGTGTGTTTCAAGTGTTACAAGTAACAAGGAAATTACCGAATGTCCAGGTTAGCACTTAGCAACTTCACGAAATCAACGACCGCGCAGTATATTTGTCTCAGGCATCAGCCACAAGCGCGATAACCCAAATGCCACGCAGATTTATAACTACAAAGACATACATGTTCGAGCTAAAATGTTGCATAATTGTGCTCATAGTGCTGTTGAAGCCAAACATTTGTCCTCACCGGCAATCTCATGAAAACCGGATGAAGTTTTCTTGCGAAGTGCTTCTGCTTAACAACCGCCCCGGCTTTCACTCTGCAATTGAAAACGCTACATCACCAGCCAGATGGGCAATGTTGACGTCCAATATTTTTATCTGCACCCAATATAAAGATAGAGGGAGGGCAGGCTAATTTCATTGGCCGCGAAGCCTGCTACCCTTTATCAGGCATTAGTTGCGCGTATCAGTGTAGTGCTGCACCCCCTCCGCGGTAGCGTACGAGGCAAAACTCGGGGGCATGTGTTCGGTTTCCAGCGATGGTTACCGCAATTCGATGGGGACGAAATGCAAGAACATCAGTGTACCAAAATGTTGTTACTAGCCAAAAAACTTGGACCATCTCCCCGGAGGGAACCCTGATGGGATGCGAAGCAGCAGCGGTGCGCACGGCGTTGACCCGGTTGAAACAGGGCGTCATCGCAGATAAACGAGCCGAAAGAGTGTTTGCACTCGACGTGCGGTCGAGCGTTGCGGGCGGTGGAGAGGGTGAAGCGAGAGAGAAGTGACACGTTCAGAGGTGTTGCGAGCAGGCGGAGCAGCCGGCAGCTGCGGGCGATGCCGCGAGCATGCTGCGGGTGAGGGAGAGAGTGACGTCAGCGCGCACCTGCGAGGGAAGCGTGCGAGGGGGAACGTGGCGTCAACGCGCAGTTGTGGCGTGACCTACTTGGCAACGCCCCAACACCTACGGCGAGGGGAACGCGTTGCGGCGCATTCGTACGGACGCACGTAACGTACGGCGTTACACACGTGAGTCAAAGAGCTTCTTCGCATCTAAAAATATAATATACCTCAAATTACTCGAAAGTTCCCAACTGCGGTGCGTGTTGTAATCCTAATGTGGTTCATTCACAATATTTGCGGGATGTTTACCGAGCCACAAGCAAGATTATATTATGATAGATGAATTACCAGAGAGCAATGGACATTTCGACCACTCGTGTTTCTTTAACGTGTACGCGACCTTCTAGCATCTCGCCTGCAGGAAATGCGGCCGCCGTGGCCAGGGGTGGGATCCGGCGATCATCGGAGCAGCAGTAAAGCACCATAACCACCATCCCACCGCGGCGGCTTGTTGACGCACGCGAAACCACAGCAAATATTATTATTAGTGAAAATTGCGACGATAACTTCCTGGTGTTGTTGCGTCCTCTAGCAACACTGCTTTCATACTGTGCAATTATGTAACCCAGTAGCGTTTTCCTGTTGTCATCTTGGGTGATGACTGACTAACCGTACAAACTTGGTAGAGTTCCGTCTAATAGTTAATAAGAAACCATAGGATCGAGCTGTTGAAATTAAGGCAGATACATTCCGTACTGGCTTATAATTCTCAGGTCAAACACATTACTTACTACGCAGGTTAAAACATGTGCCTATGCAGACATGGACTATGATAACTTAGAAGGCACATTTCGGAACTTACCTTTTTTTTTATAAATGGACTACGCATTGAAAAAAAATTAATATTGATGTCTCCATAGTAGTAATTTTTAAGAAATTTATTCTGCCCACATCGACAGAAACAGATAATTGGATTGGAAAATCATGAAAATTACGACATAGGATGCAAAGCTGCGTAGTACGAAGGTCGCCGTTTGGCTCCATCCCGAACAAAGCAAGCCCTTATATGGAGGAGCTCTTTCGGTATAAATGGCGCTTTTTTCCAGTTTCTACCTATTTTGCCGCATATTTTAGCGTACCAGCAATTACCATTGTTTTTTTTTAAATAGTGGTTATTACAGAGGAAAGTGAAGAGTTATCATCATTTCAATTTTAATTGAAAACAAGGGTACAGTATGTAATAAAGCTTTTTTTCCTATCTTTATTTGATTCGATGTGTCACAGAATAATTAAAGCAATCCTCTTGGGCCGCACTGACGCAGATAATTAACTCACAATGTTGAGGTCATGATTCTATGTCAACTGAGTACTAATTTCGTTTTTTTTAGACGATTCTTGTGGTACTCGGCTTTTTTGTATACCTTCTATCTCTGACAGGCGAACGACAACAAACTTCATAATGATTTATACCTACAGCGATCTCCCTAATGGGAAAACGAATGTTTATCTACAGTGCAGGTCAACTACGGCATATACTGCGCCGTTAAAAACATATGCCTGTTGAACCATGGACTATGTGTCATTCAGATGGCAAAAATATAACTTGCTTTTCTCTAAGTAGACCACGAACTGAAGCAAGTTAATTTCAATAATGAAGCGCTGTCTATTTTGCTCATCATGAGCGTCCGATAGAGTAGCATCACGCTTTCAAATAGCCAGCAGCTTGCCTTCTGTGCAGTGCTCAGTATATGCGTGTACGTTTGAAGAACAGCGCAAAATGAGGTTCCTGTGCGTTGCCGTTATACTCGTCGTCTTCTCCGGTAAGTACGCTGCATCATCGTATTGTACCAATTCGCCCTTGCCGCTTTGCGTTAGCTGACTACGGCATTCGCCCGTTTATCGGTTAAAGTGGCTCTTAAAGGAGTACTGACACGATTCTGAGGCACCCCAAAAGGGAACTCTATCGTTTCCATAGTGTGCACTGTCATCGCTCTCCACACACCGGAGCCACACAACGCGTATAAAATATTATACATTGATTTTAAAGATCGTCGCCCAGCATCTGCAAGCCAGCCCCACCGCAATGGACATTATCAAGACATATCAACACAGCTCACTGGGTTCGCGAAATTTGCGTCCTGCATGCAGCCTAAGTCGCAGAAATCACTCTCAGAGTCACTGGACGACAATTCACTCATCGTTGTTTACGTGAACCACGTGCGACTGACAGCAAACAGGCAACTGTTGCTAGTATGTCGCGAGTTGCAGTCTTCCCGTGACGTCGGAGCAGACTTGATACGTCACTGCGAAGCCACCCTCTCGATACCGAAACCGAAATTGCTGTTTTGAGGTAGCGGTAATAAAAATATATTCGATGCATTCCCATGCACCACGACACTCTTTTTAGGGTTCTCGACACCCACGTTTTTATTTAGAGCAACAACCCGAAAATATTTAAAATTCGTGTCAGTACTCCTTTAAGGAATTTAAAGCTGCTGAACTGTAAAACAAGGGCTTATTTGAATGTGGGGAAGCAGCTATGTAACAATAAAGCAGGAGATAATTCAGAATCGTCAATAATTTCTAAAGCATTGAAAAATCTCTTGCCCTACCACTCCCAATATTTATTTGGTTTAGATACACAAAAATTATGACAACACGGGTATGTATATATAAACGGGTATGTGCCACAGAAATGTCTCGTGAGGTTGTCCGAATCGTGTTTCATGCCTTGCAGCGCAAAAATCCTGCACAGCGATATGTACTGAACATATGGCCAGCACTTTGGTTGTGAGTATAATTTGCCATGCTTCATGATGCATAAACTAATCCTGCCATCGCATGACTTGTGAAGAAAAGCTTAGTTATGTCCAATAGTTTTGTGCTATTAAGGAGAAAGCCTTTAATATCTCATGCTCACGTCCGTCCGGTGTCCGTCCGTCCGGTGTCCGTCCGGCGTCCGGTGTCCGTCCGTCCGGTGTCCGTCCGTCCGTCCGTCCGTCCGGATGTCCGTCCATCCGTCCGTCTGTCCGTCCGTCCGTCCGTCCGGATGTCCGTCTGTCCGTCCGTCCGTCCGTCCGTCCGTCTGTGCGTCCGTCCGTCCGGATGTCCGTCTGTCCGTCCGTCCGGATGTCCGTCCGTCCATCCGGGTGTCCGTCCGTCCGTACGGATGTCCGTCCGTCCGGATGTTCGTCTGTCCGTTCGTCCGTCCGGATGTCCGTCTGTCCGTCCGTCCGTACAGATGTCCGTCCGTCCGGATGTCCGTCTGTCCGTCCATCCGTATGTCCGTCCGTCCGTACAGATGTCCGTCCGTCCGGATGTCCGTCCGTCCGGATGTCCGTCCGTCTGTCCGTCCGTCCGTCCGGATGTACGGATGTCCGTCCGTCCGTCCGTCCGGATGTCCGTCCGTCCGTCCGTCCGTATGTCCGTCCGTCCGGATGTACGGATGTCCGTCCGTCCGTCCGGATGTCCGTCCGTCCGTCCGTCCGTATGTCCGTCCGTCCGGATGTCCGTCTGTCCGTCCGTCCATCCGGATGTCCGTCCGTCCGTACGGATGTCCGTCCGTCCGTCTGTCCATCCGTCGGTCTGTCCGTCCATCTTTCCGTCAGTGGAATGGCCACACGCTTTCGCCGAACACACTTTGGAATGTACAAAGTGTCCTTTTTACCTTTGGGTTAATTATGACGGTTCATTAAAGTATTTTTTCTTCCTGTTGTAGCTATGAATGATGTGTACATTAACTATATACTGATTATGTCTTTCAAACAATCCTGTTTTTCAGTGCAAATATGTTCTTTGTGTTTCACGCAGTTATTTTGGACCTCAGCTCAGGAAATGACGCAGTGAACGACGACAATAATGGTGGTATTCAGAAGATAACTGAGCGCGTGGATATTGAGAGGAGCCCTGAAGTGCACAAAAGAGTCCGTGAGTTGAATTGGAATAGAATCTTGTAGCGTGCTACGTTAAGTCATGAGCTAAGTTAAATCTCCCGAGCGGGCAAAGTTGAGCTCAAGAGAAACGAAGTTTACTGAATGAATTAAATAATAATAACAAAGCTTGGGCCATGATTGCGTGATGTTTAGTTGGTATTTGATATTCAGTTATTCAATTCACACGTCTTCCTTTTAGCTCATAAAATAATTTCGCTTTACCATAAGGGCAGATTTCTCCAATATTCAAACAAGCTCACTTTCTTAAAATGCGAATATTGTGCTCTGAAGTATGAAAAAAAAACAACAATAGGGTTCAGGACACTGATCTTAGGACAATGAAAGGGCTCTCTAAATACATAAATGAATATATTACAACACAAAAAAGTCGACAGCAGTGTGTAACAGGTAAAAACTCAGCTGTCTAGACATATTTACCGGCAGTTTGACTATCAGGTGTACTCTTGGTGCATTTCTTCACGTCATTCAAGCAGTCGGAATCAACATGATAATTCTTGCTCTCTTTTTTGGCAACCTATTTTGAACCTGCCTGAGATTTTTCCCCCTCATACTTTGTGTCTTAAAGGGCTTGCTTTAAGTACACTTCCGCGCGCAGCCCCTCACGTGTTGGCACAGATGACCCACATAAATAAACGCAATTTAACGAAGTTACACAACGAAGGCACACATAGTGGGCTGATACGAGGGGAAGCTGTGCCACCAGCTAAACGCCTTCGCATTTTAGCCCTGGCTCTGCGAGCATGTAGATTGCAGACAGCTGCAGCGGCTGTCTCAGCCCTAGGTTGTGCCATGCGTTGCTTACACAGAATGCAGCATTTTGGTATTTTTTTATAATTTCTGAGAGAACGTGAATGTATGTTAGTCAAAGCTGCAGTTGGTACGTGACACATATTTCCGTTGCCGAGTGCAGGTTTAGAAGGCAGCTGCATTTCCTTCTAAAAGGCGGTTGAATACGAGCCTGTACCAATGGGCGCGCACTATAGACAGACGTGATACAACGACCAGCCAATGACTCCCACCTCCGGCACAATAGCGGGTCTATTTCTTAAGCCGGAAAGGCAATTGACGGTTGCGCTTCGGTCATATGGACGGTGGCTTTCTCTCCTGCTTAAGCTGTATCTGAATACCGGCATAGCACCATGCGGAGATGTTCGTGATCCTTATGGAATGCAGTTTGATCACACATTTGCAAAAGCAAGATTCATGGCGAGAATCGAACCATTGAAATGGCCATGGAACGGCTTTAAGAATTTTGTATAAACAAACTGAGCAAATAAAGCAAGCCCTAAGAACCATCTGCAGACCTATTTAAGGCTATCTGCGTTAAATGTGTAAATTATTACTAGCCTTCACACATGTGAACTACTAGGGATCGCAGTGACTCAGCCGAAGAGGTTTTGAGCCTCCCATGCCCATTCTGCGTAGAATTTCGCCTCTTGCGTAGCACTGGCGACAAATCAGACCCGATACGTCCAGCATGCGTCACTGAACCTCCCGTGGGTGGCAACCGTCATCCGCCTGCGTTACAATCTGGTCCGCTTTGCCATGAGCCACGCGACAGTGCTTTTGTGGAGGTTTATTTACTCAAATGCAATGAATTGCCTTAGCAGAGTTGTGTGTCGCAAATCTAGCAATT
>JALIZH010021485.1:0-31100 GCA_030522465.1 Rhipicephalus appendiculatus
AGTCACATTTAGCGCGTCTGTCTGTCTGTCTGTCTGTCTGTCTGTCTGTCTGTCTGTCTGTCTGTCTGTCTGTCTGTCTGTCTGTCTGTCTGTCTATCTATCTATCTATCTATCTATCTATCTATCTATCTATCTATCTATCTATCTATCTATCTATCTATCTATCTATCTATCTATCTATCTATCTATCTATCTATCTATCTATCTATCTATCTATCTATCTATCTATCTATCTATCTATCTATCTATCTATCTATCCGCCTACGTCTGGATGCTCTCTTGATCACCTCCTTAACTTGAAGTAGACCAAAATTAGTATGAGAGGGTAAGAGGGTTTTACGAATGTATCTGGCTGGTTATCACATGAATAACTTGAAAATCCCGTCGCGTACGTCGTCAAACCCTTTCCTCCAGACACGTGTGGCACATACCCGTAACCCCGGGTCGCGGTATGCGGGTATGCGCCACAGGTGTTTGACAGTTTATATCTACCCAGGAACGGCGAGAACAAACATTGGTAGTTTAAATGCGAGAACGTTAAGAAAAACGGACGTCGGCAGTGTTGACCCGACGAATGTAAAGAATAAATATCAGTGTCCCAGCAGGGAATGGAACCCAAGCATTCTGCGTGGCAATAGAGTATTCTACCACATAGACACACCAGGTTTCAAAACTCCTTTGAAAAAAAAATACCCTATGCAGGCGTCATGTTGGTGAAAACTCAATTGTTGTTGCAGTGCTGGGTATCTAATTTTATAAATATTACATATGTACTCCTATGACGCACGCGTCACGTCGGGTTAACATCAATTGTATACTTAAGCGCCATCCATTGAAGTTGGTCTACGTAGCACTATCCAGGGCTACGGGGGCTACCATCCTCGCAAGCAGAAACGCTATAGTGCATATCAGCTTACAGCTTCTGGTGTTGCTAATACCCATGTTGCTGTTGGCATCGTTACGCAACTGTAAAACAAATGGTTATAAAAAAACACATCCGACTGTTCAACATATGTCTGTGCTTACAACATCTGCACATATGTTTAGCGTCATTTCGTCACGATTCGCTCAATAAAAAAATTACACCTTCTCTGCGCATGCTTCGCATAACATTGATTTCCAAGGAACGTTGGTCCTGCCGATTTTTTTTTGTTTTGTTTTTACTGGAAGGGGATAGGGGGGTGGGGGGACACGTGCGTTGTGTTTTTTGGTGTGTTTGCTCTTGGGGAGGCAAAGGGGAAGCAACAGGCGAAAAATGTGTGTGTGTGGTGGGGGGGGGGGGGGCGACAGCTACCCCGTTCTCGCTACTGGTGTCATCGCTGGTAGCTGCAAAGTTTCAACTGCTCATTGCTTCCTTCTTGCAGCAAATACACCAGTCACGGTAACGGGTGCCAAATCTTGCTCGGAATTGCAGACAGATGCGAGGTAGATGCAACAATCCCCAAGGGTACGACAATCATTCTGTGTCCGCTTATTGTGATTTACTTTTTAATGTTGGTGCTGTTCTCTTGTCCTATATTGTTTCTGCGATGTTATGCCCCGCAGTGAAACCATGGTTTGCATAATTTTCGCAAAACATATCTGAATGCAGCGGAGTATACGATATACCACAACACGAACATAGCAACATGCGACTAAATGTTCGCACCGAATGCGCATGACGGCAAATGCTTTGTCGAGGTGTACAGGCGGAAAGGGTCTCTCGGTGTAATTGTTTGAGATGAAACTCGTGCACTCTTAATCAGCTCCCGCAATAAAGTGCTAGATACAGCCAGGAGACTTTACCTCCCTGGTTTGCTTTCCTGGCTATATCTATAGCACTTTACGCAGGACCCGGTTAAGAGTACACGCATCGTCGTAATGGTTTACACGTCCTTGTCGTCAACGGTGGGTCAAACGTTGCTAAATTGTGCTCTATGGCATTGCATACATTAATGATATAGAATAAATAGACAATAAAGTTCGAAAAAATATCCAGGCACAAGAACAACAACAAATAAATAAATAAATAAATAAATAAATAAATAAATAAATAAATAAATAAATAAATAAATAAATAAGCAAACTGAAAGAGCCAAACGGTGCTTATAACGACGTCGTATCACATATGGGAAAATTGACGAAAAATAGTGCATGAGAACTTTTTACTTCGTGCATAGGTTGGAGCCTTACGTAATAATAATAATAATAATAATAATAATAATAATAATAATAATAATAATAATAATAATAATAATAATAATAATAATAATAATAATAATAATAATAATAATAATAATAATCGTAATTTACAAAAAATTAACGATAATACATTAATGCCTTCCAGGTCTACGCAGGGTTCGAATGGCAGCGCGCGGCCGCAGGTAGCGAATATCGAAAAATTGGAACATTATTATGTAGAAAATTAAGTGAAGCAAACAAAGCATTAATAAGACTAGGACTGTTATCAGCTGTGCGAAATTCTAGCATAGCAGCAATACGGTTAAAAAATGTACATATGCAGGAGCAAACATTATCCAACGAAGTATAGTGCAGAAGAACTGCGGTGCACAACAGCGCTGGTGTTCGTGTCCCTTCTTTACCACTAACCTCGTTGTATCGCGCTGAATACCTTCAACAGCCAATGAAATACAGTATTGGGAGCATACCGGTGTGCCGCGGCAGTTACGTCACTTACGTGCGGCGTATAAACTGACAACGGGTCGCAGGCAGGCAAAGATGATAACGGTTAGGGTAGGTACTCACTAGCGGCAAGCGCTCGCGGCAGGCGCGTGCGTTCCAGTCCCCATTTGCGTTTTACGCGGCGCGGCAGCAATTCTTGAAGTCTTATACAACTCGAGACTCCATGTATCACTGCCTTGTAGCGTAAAACGCGAACGGAAACACGAACGCACGCGCCTGCCGCCAGCACGCTTGCCGCACGCGGCGTGTCGCTCGCGTTTTTGCCGCTAGTGAGTACCTACCCTTACTCTTTTAACGCGACAGCGTTAAAGAGCTCGTTTCGCAGAAATTGCGGCGTCGGCGTCGTTGGTTGTGAGCGAAAAATCATCATCTTGTCCGTGACCGAAAAATCGAGAAAGATGCAAATAAAATAAATAATAAAAATTTTCGGGTCCGAGTGAGGATCGAACCCGGGTCGTCTGCGTGGCAAGCAGGTGTTCTACCACACAGCCACGCTTCTGCTTTTTTTTTTTCTTTCATGGCATTTATTACAGATGTGCGTAATATACATCCGAGCGAACAAAATACTCAAGGACACCTCTACAAGCGTACATCAGGTTTTGCACAGAACGAAGTTTCAAATAGCAAAGTTCCAAATAGCAATGTCTTCTAAAAGGGAATCAGAGCAGTGCACTTCATGAAAAGTGGAAACCAGTCCGGCTGGAACTCTAGCTGTTGATAAAAGTCTTTTTAGCTTTGGAACCATTTGTATAAAATGCAACCGTGATGATTCTGCTTGTAAGTACAGTGAAAATAACTTCCTCTGCTTGGAAATGCAGTGAAAACAACTTTCATGCTTCACAAACAGACGCGTCCTGTTTATAGGCGTCGCAATATAACATGTAATATCGCAATAATATTTCGCGGTACAAGCATACATTGCCATCGGGCGTCAGAACATGTGACTATCATAATGATTTCGTGTTTTAAAGCCGGCCACCCATTACAAAAGGCACACACCTTACTGCACGTACTCGATTAACACCAGGTAGAGGGGGCATAGCAAGTGCACTAAGTGGTTGACGTACGTACTAGGGATAGGATGTCGCTATTGCGTTCAACTATTAAAGGCGAAGCTTAAGGGTCCCCCCAATTTTTTACTACCAGCTGACGATAGCAAGTAATGCCTGCTCGTCACAGCAGGGGGAGAACATTGCGCCGATCCTCACCGCCTTGCGTGCGTGATCATACAAACCACGATTAAACTTTGCAGCCGGATATCTCGGAGCACAGACATGCTAGAAGAATTCTTGCAAGTGGAACTGTCTAGAAATGCGACTGCCTCCCGCTTTTCAGTACAAACATGGCCGCTTGCTAGTCACTAAAAAGTTCATGATCCAATTTTAGTCAATTCGTCGGCTGACAGCGATAATTATTGTCTCACTTTGTGTACTCCTAAGTAAATAACTTATCTGCAAAGGTGGTTATCACGTACCTCCTAGCGCTGAATTTTAAGAAATCCATAAAGCTTAATTTTGAACACTCGGTATAGCAGAAGACGTGGCCGTGCGTGCGTTGGAAGTTGTGCCCCAGTCTTCTCTATACGCACGCGCACAAAGTAATCCGTGTGTCAACAAGTCTACTGTAAGCTGATTTCACGATGCGGTGACGATAACTGATAGTAAGGAGAAAGCCTATTTCTTTCTAAGAAGTTTGCAGATATTTGTAAAAGTTGCTATCGAATATAGAAGCGTACTCGATCAACTGTGCTGTACAAATGGGTTTTACACAGAAATAGATAAGAAATGCTTCCTTTTCAAGTAAAGCAACTTTATAATGAATAAGTGAATGGGCATGTAAATAAATAACGATCTAATTAGCACGTTTAATCTGCAAAAGTGTTTCAGAGCACATCTTGCGCAGTTATGAGTTTCCCTTATTAAAGGTTAAAAGGTACTTGGCGGCCTCCGACTGAGCTCTTATGAGCGGCTTCATTTAAAAACAATTATGTAGATATATACCTTTGGGCTTTTTTTTTCCCCCCCCTACTTCTTTCATCGGCAACATCTCGCCGTAACAAAATACGATATCGTCGAGCGAAGAAAAACTCGCCTGTGCCTCGTCAACGACTGAGGGAAACGCCTCTTTTTTGCATATCTGCTAAAGCAAAGGGTGTGTCACTGCATGCTACGATGAACAGTTATCCTCAAATGGCCCGTCTGAGGCAAGAAAGAGAGCAGGCAGGCTTCGCTAACTTTATCAGACAAGTCGCGCGGCGTTTAGTGCAGATCGAAACCATTCGATATCGCTCAGCTATCGCAGTCTCTGCAAGAAACGGCCACTCATCGGGGAAAAAAAAAAAGAAAAAATCGCTTCGTAAGCGTCTCGACAAGTGACACGGCAATTGAAGCTTTGCAGCCGGGTTTCGCTTCGCGATGACAGCTCGATTACGAAGAACTAGTTGCGTGCAGCAGGGCCCGTAGCCAGGGGGGGGGGGGGGTACCCTACCCCCCCCCCCCCGAAATTCTTATGGAGGGGGTGTATTACAGAAATAAATACTGAAAATGGGTGTTTTTCAAGGCCTTCATCAAGCCCCCCCCCCCTCCCTAAAGCCCCCCCCCCTCCCTAAAAAAAAAAAATTCTTGGCTACGGCCCTGGTGTAGGTACTACGTTAAGCGTCCCAACACGAGAAATTTTCACGATGAATTCTTTAAGTCACTGCTAGTTGTCTTCGCACGACGTGATCACACATCTAAGGTCAAATGCATGAACTGCCAGTCTTTCCATTGTGCTCCATCATTTTTGCTGGCACAATAACCGAATGTAACGCATTACGATCAGACATTACCACGGAACACTACCTTAGCAGATTTCAAGATCTCATTCACGCCCAACTTGCCACCTATTCTTATTATTTTAAAGCTCTTTTTTCTTGTTCTTTGCGGTCGTTTTCTGGCGATTTTCGGCTGCTGTTTCATGTTTGTTATCCGTTTGAAAATGAATTCTTTAAATTGTTTCACTTTGTTTACTTTGTACTTCTCTTTCAACTTTTGAAATGCATAACATGTAAGCGCTGCCTGTCACCCCCCACCCCACCCGCATTAGGGTCTTTGTTTTTTTTTGTTTTTTTTTTATAAAAATAAAATGTGACGCAGCTTTAGAGGCGGTGACAATTAACCACGACAAATGCAGCGCGCTTGGAAACCTATCAGAGACGACAGCGAAGCTATCTTAACCCTTTCAGTCCCGAATTAACTATTTTCAATGTAAGCAACTAGTTTTCACATTTGGAGATGCACATGATCGTGGTAGTGCAAAAAAACTGACAAACTCTTTGTTCACACTTTTCAGTGAAGAGTAATTAATGTGCCAATTAATTTAATAAATAATTATTATTTAATAATAATTCCATAATTTTTAGTTCATTTATTACTTAAAATGTTATCTAGATAGGATAGCATAATGTCCAATAGCCGAAATTCAAATTTCTGGCGCAGAACTAAAATAAATGCCCTATCACTGCACGGTGAAAGAAGACGCTGCCTCAGCGAAATGCGCGAGCAGCACGACCGCTTCTGTAATTTCTTCGTTCAGACGTGACCTCGCTGTATTGTGTGTACCATGTTGACACCACATGCAGGGCAGATGCTAAACACGGGCTCTTGAGGAAGAACAACGCTTTATCTTTACCAGATGCTTGCTGACTGACCTACATAATTTATGATTCCAATTGGAATCACTGGGACTGAAAGGGTTAAAATGGTGGAACTCTCGCGGAGAAGTAGGACAGATCATGAGGAATTTGGTTAACGATAGGAAAGGCGGTCCTCGATGAAATTAACTTAACAAAAGCAGCAAGCATGACCTGTTAGCAAGCGAACACTTTTGCGAGGTGGATAACGCGAGACGGACGAATGAAAAAAAAAAAAAAAAGCAACACCACGCAAGCGCTGGTTTATTCTTTGCAAACCGATTTTGAATGCGATCACGTGATTCGTATACGTTCTGGAAGGGTGTTAGTTAATCCTGCCAATAAAAAAAAATTGTGTTCAGTATGCAAGGAGGTCTGAACTCTGAGTGAGGCACGCGTTGAGATAACGTGCGTATCGCGAGCTTCAGCAATCGCGCGTTTGTTTTCGCGTTCATTTCTATGCAATATTTAAGTTTCCTGAAACAAGAGCTCGCGTTTGGAATGTGTACGGTGCGCGGCTTAATTTGAGCCGGCTGAATTCTGGATAGCGCTGTCCGTTTCAGTAAAAATAAAGCATATTATCACCTAGACAAATTTCGCGGAGAAATCGCAGTCACAAAAAGCGTTGTGTGTCAGAATGTGCACAATGATATCGCATTGATATGTGAGAGGCAACTTGTGTCGTCTGCTCTAGATAAAAAAAAAGAAACAATGAGAAAGCGTCGTCTGCTAAAGATTAGGAGTCCGTGACGAACGCATTACGCATAGCACGTGCTGCAAACATAAACTCGCTCACGCGCATATCTTGACAGTCTCAAAGGTCGGTAAACGCATTGGGAAAAAAAAAAAAAAAAAACACGTGCGCGGCGATCTTGCACGCTGGACATACTAAAGAGGCGCGTAAGATAAAGAAACGAAAGGTGAAGCGCAAAAAAAAAAAAAAAAAGAATAAAAGAAAAAAGTAAAGAAACGCCATCCGTGCAACAGTTCGTCGCGACGGAGAGCTAAAGGAATCCCCGCGCGCTCCCCAGAGGTTGCCGATATTGCAAAAGAACTCGGTCCCTACTGAAGTAAGAACGAAAGTAAAAAAACCAAGCCGCTCTCTGCCGACAGAGTATCGAAGCCGCCCCCCACTCGGCAGCATTGAACGCAACTTTGCAGCGAGAAGAAGAAAAAAGAGACATCGAGATTCCTGCCGGCTCACAAACGAGCACGGAGGATCGCCCGAAGGCACGCGTGAACGAACGGCGCGCGCCAAGGGAGCTTACGTGAGGAAGATGGCAATAGCGTTAGCCTTGATGTCCTTGCGCACCAGTGCCCAGGTGTCACGCACGAGGCCCTTCTCGCGCGGCGTCAGGCCCGTCTTGGGGTCGGCCACGTCCAGGTGCTGCTGCTGACTCGACACGATGCTGCCCATGCTGCTCTACGTCGCACCACCACTCGTACCAAGAGCGAGCGTACTCCATGAAACGCCCGGGATCGCGGGCCCGGGTTATATCGGAGAAGCAGACGACGCCGAGCAAAGGGGCGATGCAGCAGACGACGCCAGCGCCTCCTCACGCACGGCGGCCGCACTCGGCGTGGTTGGGAAAGCGGAGTTCTTCAAACGTACCAGCTGCGAAACTATGTCCCGAAACCAGGACATGCCCGTAGTCGATTACGCAGGGGGGCATGCGGATTGTCGCGCCATCTGGGAGCAGCAATACAAAACAAACCACAGCCATTGCAGTGTTTTGCAATGATTGGGTGATTTACCGCTGCGAGAATTGAAAGAAGTGCTATCAAGAAAGATGTATGAGTTCTGTAGACACAGTATCATACGCAAAATTTAAGCCACAAGCGTAAAAACACTGATCACTTCATGAATGTGTCATCCCTTGCGGGCTTGAGCGCCGAAATACGCGAAAATGATATGTAATAGCTTGTTTTCGCGCCTACAGATGGCGCCACAATCAGTAACATGCTGCGAAAACAGTCAATGACGTGTTTGGATTGTGACACATGGAGCCTTTGGGGAGTTTCGCAACTACTACGAGAGAGAGTCGAGTGACCGGCCATTGGTTCGTGACTCCGGCGTGACGTACGCGGCACGTGACTATGACGCAATGAGGCGCGCGCGCTAGTCGAGCGGTGCTTTCGCGAGAATCCCCTTTCTTTTTTTTTTCGGGTGCAGCGAGACCTAGCGACCCCGGAGAAAGCGGGAAGTCACGGCCAACGCCTGTTGAGTGCCGACTTCGTTTGTTGTTTCTTTCCATCGTCGAGCTTCGATCTCTATACACTGCCCGCGCGTTAACGCACTCCAGTGCTGCTCTCCTTTATGTATATATCTCTCTCTCCTCCTCCTCTCTCTCTCTTTTCGTTTCCTTTCTGTCGTCTCTTCTACCTGGATGCTACGTCATGGCCGGGCGAAGTGACGCCTTTCCAACGTCTCCGTCCTCTGGTGGGCGGAGAAGAATTGTCGTTGGGAAAGGCGCGCAGTTTGATTCGAAAGATTAGCCGCAGTGGCATGGCATGCCCCCGTTAGGTTTTACATGCGGGTTTGGAGAACATCTTGTGGTCAATATGAATCGGGAGTCATTCACCGTATGGTAAAGCTTTCGATCATGTCGAGGTCATTGCAAACCCAGAATTGAAATTGATCCTCCAATAAAGAACTAACGATGCAAAGCTTGCTTTCATCCCAATAAATTTATCGCACTAATAAGTAGAACCCATATATATCGAACTCGCAAAAAAAATAGAGCATCAGTTTGATATTGCCACGCGCGTTTCTTATTTTCATTTTTGTTGTACTCGGTTTTCGCCCACAAAGACTGCCCGCATATTCAGCGCAAACCACAGCTGATTGTTCTAGAAGCTTCACGATTATTGTAGATCATTGTGTTAAGATTGTGCGCAAGACGCGAACACTCTAGCTTATTCCAGAGCTTGCGCGAAGACCAGTGACAAGGCTAGAATGTTCGACGCGTGATGTATAAAAGCCGGTGCGTTCCAGCGATGATCAGATTATCGACGGCCGACGCTCTGTTCGCCGCTCTCAGTGCCAACGTGTATTGCTGTCGTCTGACCTTCAGTTTCCCGGCCACAAGTTCGGCCTAATAAAGAATTTCTTCTTTGACTCGCCGACTGTTGCCTTCGTCGACGTCACGACCACGTGACAATATATCCCGTAATTCGATATTAAAGTGTTGTGAGATTTACCGTATTTTCGACGCGGATTTCAGTGTGCCAGTTGACTTAAAAACACGGTTTCGCGATAATGCAACGGAGGTGGCTTCATGGCAATACGCGAGATTTATTTTATTTTTTATTTATTTTTGTTTTTTACCAGCTAAGCTGTTTAAGCTGCCAGTAACTTGTGCTCCTTCGCACAAAACTCCACGCTCCACGGCGTAGTATACACGCCGTGCAGTGGCTGCAGCCGCCGCTGTACGTAAAGTGTATTTTAAAGGCTGCTTATTGCTGTAGAACATCATTACCCAAGAAACATTGCCCGAAATAACAAATATTCTTTGTGCTACTTTAGTGCCCATCGACATTACCATCAATTCCAAAGTACACTTCCCTTTCTCTTGCAGCAGCACGCCGCCAAGTTGACATTCTGGGGGCTTAAGTGCACTCGCTCAAAATGGGACTTATTTGGGGCTGCAAACACTAACATCAGCCCACATCACTTGCCTACATTTTTCAGGTCATGCGACTTCTTATACATATGTGAATTAACTGCAATATTTCTAGTTTCTTCATTATTCACGGTGGGAAGGCGTCCGTATTTATCTTTCTTTGCTATGCCAACCAATTCTCGCAAACCTAGGCAGCGATATGCAGGATGCCTTGCCTCTTATAGGGGATCCATTTGCAGCTGTAAACTATTGCTCATCTTATGTGCGCAAGCTGTTTTTTTCCAATGCCGTGCGTAAGCATGACATCTCTATTCCTCGTTTAACAATATTCCAAATGGGTCGCGGCGCCAAATTAAGCACCGGTTTCGCTTAACGAGGACTTTACTGCCCGCAAACATGCTCCGCCTTTAGCGAAACTTAAACGCATGTGTCAAGAAACTGCAAATTATCAGAGCAAGACAACTCGCAAGTGCATTCTAGTCCCATCTGTTTTTCTTTAAACATGTTTAGAATGTTCTCACTTCTTTGTACAGCGTGTGACCTGTCAATTACTATCAAATCATCGTCTGTATACCTGAACACTGTACACCTCTCTGCAGCTTGGTTAAACCCGATCGTCAGCTGCTGTGGCTTTAAATGCCGTAGCGGTTCGTGAACAAGTAATCGTTGAATATATATGAATTCGGTGTTCCAGCTCACATTGCTCACGATAGCACGTTCTGACTGCACGCATGGGCAGGTGATAACTCGTACGCCGCTTAACGGCTACGTACGGTATACATGGTATACATCCGCACGGTAAAACCTACACTTTCTGCACCATTCTACCCATTCACATCGCTACGCACGCCCGTGGTGGCAGGGGTTAGCATTGCTCGAAAGGTACCGTCTTAATAGGGATATTTACGAACATGTGCCCGTACGGGCCCATGTTTGTGTCGCTAGTTCTCTGTCCAAAATATGAACTTTCTGTCTCACTTGAGCGAAGGTTACAGCTTCCCTTCTCAGCCAAATGTAACAAATTAACAGGGGGCGACGAACTTTTAATTCATAATGTTCGTAGTAGTTACATTAGCAGTGGAAGCGCACTTATGGTTAGAACGGAAATGACCTAGCACCACTGTCTTACACACATCACCGACAGGCGCGTCGTATAAGTACTGCGGGCGGTGGTGGTGAACAACTTTTAAGGCGAAAGCCTTCAATGTCTCATGCTCACGTCCGTCCGTCCGACCGTCCGTCGGTCCTTCCCTCCGTCCGAGCCCTGGCACGGTACCAGGTGGCCGCCGGGGCACACAAACTGACGCCGGTCGCGTCGGACTCTACAGCGCTCGCGCTTTGCTTGCGTAGCGTCGCTGTGCCGAGATTTCCAATCATGCAAGGAGGGAGACGCGCGCATCGCGTTCCATTCTGACCGACTCCGTCACAATGGACGCAGGCGTTCGCGGAACAGACTTTGGAATTTACAAAGTGTCCGTCAATTTAAGCGCTGGAACGCGGATGGCGTCTGCACGATGAGCAAAGGGTGAGAAAATACGAACGCATGCGAACGGAGGCAGATTATTCCCGCGCCTCGCTGCGATTCGCGGTAAAAAATTAAAGAAAACACGCACATATTCCGTTTGTGTGCCATGCCACTGAGAGTGTAAAAGAAAAAAGGCATGGCATAGTCAGTCGAATGGCCACAAGTTTTCGCCGAACACACTTTGGAATGTACAAAGTGTCCGTCAATTTTTATTCAGATCAGCTGGATGCCTCATATTTGACTTCGCCGATCTGAGCTGATCAGGGCGGCTTTCCACCGCGCCCCAAGCTGTTCTGAGGCAGTGCACTGTTAGCTTGTATTAACGCGATAGCGTTAAAGAGCTCGTTTCGCAGAAATTCCGGCGTCGGCGTTGGCGTCGGTGTCGGCGTCGTTGGTTGTGAGCGAAAAATCATCATCTTGTCCGTGACCGAAAAATCGAGAAAGATGCAAATAAAATAAATAACAAAAAAAATCCGGGTCAGAGTGAGGATCGGACCCAGCCCGTGTGCGTGGCAAGCAGTTGTTCTACCACACAGCCATGCCTCTGCTTGGAAATACTGTGAAAATAACTTCCTCTGCTTGTAAACGCAGTGAAAATAACTTCCATGCTTCGCAAACGCAAGCGTCCTTTATATAGGCGTCACAATATAACATGTAATGTCCCAGGAATATTGCGTGGTACAAGCGTACATTGCCATCGGGCGTCAGAATATGTGACTATCATAACGATTTCATAGTTTAAAGCCAGCCACCCATTACAAACGGCACACACCTTCCCTTAACACCACGTAGTGGGGGCATAGCAAGTTCGAAAACATTTCCCACATTTGCCGCACATAATTGCTCCTGGTTTAAAGCATACTACCCATTACGTAGTATGCACTAAATTATTGAAGTACGCACTGGGGACGGGATATCGCTATCGCGTTCAACTCTTAAAGGTGAAGCTTAAGGGTCCCCAAATTTTTTGTGCGCATTCGCACAGAATGTGTTCTGGAATGGCGTGTTGAATGCTGCATATAGCTCGGGGAAGATGCGATTTAGGTGCACCGGGTTGGGAAACGTTCTGGTTTGAAGTCGCCTCCAGTAAACCTCCTGAGATTCGATTCGATTCGATTCAAGACTTTTATTCAAGGAAAAATTGTTACAAATTGCCTTGGGGGGACACGACTGAAGGCTGAGTAATCGCCTGACTATATGTCGTACCATCCTGGCAGCAAAGCAGAAGAAACACACCAGCAAGCATTATTAGCACAGAATGCAATAGTACATATTGTTCTACATAGGTTCCAAGATAAGACAGAATTAAGAGTGCACAAGCATATAAACACAGCTGTCGTTTGAGTGGTGGCGATGGAACAACGTGGCTTATAATCAACTCCAGACAAATAAATAAATAAATAAATAAATAAATAAATAAATAAATAAATAAAAGCTTCTCGACTCTGTTGCGAGAGAAGTGCACAAAAATATAAACAATACTCATTAGAGTGGTGAGAATACTAACAAATAAGTGCTCTCAAAACGAGTTAATGCAAAAAAGAAACGACATGACTAGGGCAAGCTTAAGTTATGCCCTACAGGCGAAATCATAAAAATGTTCTTAAACGAAATTGTAACAGAAAGAGGCATTATCGACTGAATTAAAACATGTAATGAACAGTAACGTAATAGCCAATCACAATGCCATGATGAACAAAAAATGCAGGACATCTATGATTTCAACATTTTAAAGATCAAGAAAATCATCGCTTTCTTCTGTTAGGAGTTCTATCGTTATTTTTTAAAATGATCTAGATGATGTTCCATCCTGCGTTAAGTGAAGTATGGTTGGGTGTTGATCTAAGATGTGGGTATCCGCGAAGTTAATTCCGTGAATCCGCGAAGTTAAGGATGTCGGGTATCCGCGAAGACCTGTTTAAATTGGAGCTATAGGTGGTGGAAATCTGCACCTCGACTTTTGCCAAAACTGGACAATGTCGCAGAACCTCAACATTCTGTCCCTCTCCCTCCACGCCTCTCCTCCAGTTACCTCGGGTGAAGCTCCTTCGCGAACGCGCTGAAGTGAGACCTCGCGCGACGCGGTGGGCTTCCTCGTTGAGGTTCGGAACGGGGCACTCACGGGAGTTGCGGGCAGGGTATCATATAATGTATCTTTCTTCGAATTCCTCGGACGATATCAGTTTCGGCTACCCGAGGAGTATTTCAGCTGGCCTCGGGTGATATTCGTCCTCGGGCGAAGTTCCTGATGGCCGACTGCGAGTCATTGGTGACGCACCTATATTTGGGGGATATTATGACCTGTGCGATAGCCACCTCGTCTGCGATTTCAGAGATATTAGAGCGTATTGAGCAAGCGCTTATGCACTTGCGCTCGGAGTTCATTACTGCCCCAACGTGGGATTTCTGACTCGGGTACTCCCCTGCGTCCACGAACAACGCCTCCTTGTCTCAACAGCCTTGAACTTAATCAGGGCAGAAGAGAAAGCAGAGCTAAAACTGCGGGTTTCTATTCATGCTTATAGTTGCAACCGTCTACAGTGTCTAAGATAGTCGCCTTCAGAAAGCGGGAGCCCAGCTGCAGACTCAGCACCGCCTAAAAATTGTTACGCTTAATTCATTCGTTCTTCAAGGCGATGAACGTCTTTCGTGGGAGAGGGACAAACGGACGGACAGTCTTCTCGTTGAGCCGGCGTGCACAGAGATGCTCAAGCTAGTGATGCAGAACTATCGATGGCACTATCGATACTATTGATAGTTCTGTACTATCCAACTATCGATGGCAAAAGAAACTATCGATAGCGCTATGGATAGTTTATACTATCGATACTGTCGATTGTTTTATACTACGACCGTTAGTATAAAATCAACCGCGCGAACTCATTGCAGCATTAACTTGATTCCCAAAGTTTGTGGAGAAGGAGGAACAGGCTGAAGGATACGAATGTTGACATGCTTGCGCTCCTTCACCATGATTTTTTCCTGACACATGACAATTAAGTTGAATCATTCAGGTGTACAGGAAACGAGACAAGTACAATTGACGATACTGTGCGGCTTCAAACTTATATCGCATTTTGTAATTTTGAAGTCACACTATCAAGAAATGGGTTTGTTAATTGCAACGTGCAAGTGCTTACTTTTCAATATGAATTTATTTATGGACATATTGCCGCATTTTCACTGCTGCAATACATATTTCGCCAAAAAAATTGCTCATAAATTTAGTAAACTGAGTATTGCTTATAGAAGGCTACCGCAAATGTTTCTTTTTTTGCAATATCCCCGGCCGCCAACAGCAGAGTTATTCAAAGCACTATTGATACTATTGATATTAATGTCGGCAGTAATACTACCGATATTCCTACTACTCACAGTACTGTCGATTGCACTATGGATAATAGTGTATGGATTGAAGTACTATCGATAATTTCTTTACACTATCGATAGTTCAAAAGAAATTATCGATGTGATCGATTGTCAATTTTCCGATAGTTCTGCATCACTAGCTCAAGCATTTCAAAACCGCAGCATTGTCGACCTCTCAAACAACTAAATCTAGTGACCGAGTTGGATGGAGAGTTTTAATAGCTGCATAGGTTTGCCATTTCCGCTGTAAATATTACCTTTTAAATAATTTAATTATGAAAATAACGGCCCGATGGGCTAACAGCCATGTGCTCATAACAAAGTGCGGCCTTGAAGAAACAAATGCCCCGCAGCTTGCGGGAACTCTCGGAAGATGCTGTGACGAGAAAGCCGCAGCGACCGATAACAAGTGCCATGGCTTTTGGGCAAAATAAAACATCTTTGCATGATCCACTTCGGCTCCGACAGCGGGGAGGGGTTGGACGTGAACGATTCGTCCCTACATTTAGGGATTTTCTAAATCATTCAGGGATTTGGCGTCTTTTCTGTTGAATCTAGGGATTTTTCAAAGGCTCTGGAAGTGTTGCATAGCGCAGCCTAATGACAGGCGTTGGAGTGATCACGCTTTTAAGGCGAAAGCCTTTAATGTCTCATGCTCACGTCCGTCCGGTGTCCGTCCGTCCGTCCGCAACCCCACAGCGCATGCGCCACCCCATTAAAAAAAATAAAAAAAACTCCTTCCTCTCCACCTCTCTCTCCTCTAGGCATCCCTCCCCACGGAGGCCACACCCCCACTGCGCATGCGCGTCTTCCCCTCTCCTACGCTTCCCCCCTCTCTCGCCTCGCGACGCCGACAGCGCCTGCTAGCGAGTTTCTTGGTTGAAAAAACCGACTGCTCGCGCTGCACAACTGTTCACTGGCCACCCCATATATATATGGCAATGGATCTTGACCTGCAAGGTGGTGCCGGTGGGAGGTTTCTCCTGTGCGTTGTCGAACGATAAAAAATTCGCAGCGTGCGCGTTAACTAGAAGCGGACTGCGGGTCTCTGTGTCCAGTCCGAGTCTTCTGTCTCTCATTGCCCATTAGCAGCGATTGGCATGTTCCAGTAGGAAACACCGGTCCATCACTGCGTGCTTTGATCCCCCCCAGGTTTCTCTCCTGTGCAACGTTGCGATGAGAGCCAGCGTCAACGCCGCCGCCAGTGTAAGCGTTAGCGCCCGCTGCTTCGCATCTACACATGGTTCCCTTTAGCGGGAGATGGTGTAATCTTCAAGGCGAAAGCCTTTAATGTCTCATGCTCACGTCCATCCGGTGTCCGTCCGGTGTCCGTCCGACCTCCGTCCGGCGTCCGTCTGTCCGTCTGTCTGTCTGTCTGTCTGTCTGTCTGTCTGTCTGTCTGTCTGTCTGTCTGTCTGTCTGTTCGTCCGTCCGTCCGTCCGTCCGTCCGTCCGAGCTCTGGCACGGAGCCAGGTTGCCGCCGGGATGCGCAGACGGACGCCGGTCGCGTCAGACTCTATAGCGCTCGCGCTTTGCTTGCGTAGCGTCGCTGTGCCCAGAGTTTGTAATCATTCTGACCGACGCCGTCTCAATGGACCCAGGCGTTCACAGAATACACTTTACAATTTACAAAGGTTTCGTCAATTTAAAAGCTGGATCACGGATGGCGTTTGCACGATGCGCAAAGCGCGAGAAAATACTAACGCATGCATGCGAAAGGAGGAAGATGAGTCTCGCGTCTCGCTGCGATTCCCCGTAAAAAATTAAAGAAGAAAACACGCACCCATTCGGTTTGTGTCTTATCCCACTGAGAGGGTTACACCATCTCCCGCTAAAGGGAACCATGTGTAGATGTGAAGCAGCGGGCGCTAACGCTTACATTGGCGGTGGCGTTGACGCTGTTGCTCATCGCAGCGTTGCGCAGGACAGAAAACTGGGGAGGCGCAAAGCACACACTGATGGAGCGGTGTTTCCTACTGGAACATGCCAATCGCTGCTAATGGGCAATGAGAGACAGAAGACTCCGACTGGACACAGATACCCGCAGTCCGCTTTTAGTTAACGCGCACGCTGCGAATTTTTATTGTTCAACAACGCACAGGAGAAATCTCCCACCGGCACCACCTTGGAGGTCAAGATCCATTGCCATATATACGGGGTGGCCAGTGAACGGTTGTGCAGCGCGAGCAGTCGTTTTTTTCAACCAAGAAACTCGCTAGCAGACGCTGCCTGCGTCGGCGTCGCGAGGCGAGATAGACGGGGAGCGTAGGAGAGGATAGAGAGGGGGGACGCGCATGCGCATTGGGAGTGTGGACGCCGCGGGCAGGGATACCTAGAGGAGAGAGGGGGGGAACGTAGGAGGGGGAGAGAGGAGGGAGGCGCATGCGCAGTGAGGGTGTGGTTGCCGCCGGGAGGGATGCTTAGAGGAGAGAGAGGGGGGAGAGGAGGTTTTTATTTTTATTATTTTTTGAAAGGTTTGCGCATGCGCAGTAAAGATGGTCACGCCGGCACACCACCACCGGATTAAGCTTCGCCATAAGATGATTCACATCTAAAAGACATGGCATAATCAGTGGAATGGACACACGCTTTCGCCGAACACACTTTCGAATGTACAGTGTCCTTCAATTTTTTAGATGTGAAGCATCTTATGGCGAAGCTTAATCCGGTGGTGGCGGTGGTGTGCGGCGTGACCCTTACTGCGCAAGCGCAAACCCTTTCAAAAAAAAAAATAATAAGAAACCTCCTCTCCCCCGCTCTCTCCTCTGGGCATCCCTCCCCTCGGCGACCACACCCTCACTGCGCATGCGCCTCCCCCCTCTCCTCTAGGCATCCCTGCCCGCGGCGCCCACACTCCCACTGCGCATGCGCGTCCCCCCCCCTCTCTCTCCTCTCCTACGCTCCCCCCCTTCTCTCACCTCGCGACGCCGACGTAGGCAGCGTCTGCTAGCGAGTTTCTTAGTTGAAAAAACAATTGACGGCAGATTCACGAGGTGAATGATGATGAGATTGGGCGAAGCTCCAGGAAGTAATCATCGGTTAAACCGTGAAATTTCTTCCGTTAATTCGCCCGATAAAAATGACGTGAAACGATTGATTAAATGTTTTATCAAACTTTTATTGCTGGTTTCCGTTGTCCTTTCATTATGACCGCTTTGTGGTCGGTGAAATGTAAGCTAAGTGGTTCTTGCACTGGTTGCAGCGGCATCCTTATCCATACGAGCACACACCGACGGAAACGAGCATCGTCAACTACAAACCTGTATCGCGATATGGTTTTGATTATAAAACCATTGCTTTAGAAAACACCTGGCGTCTTTCGTTAAGCAGCTGGCGTCTTTTCGTCTTGCTTTAGAAACATCTGGCGTCTTTTCGTTTCGCTTTTAGAAAAACATCTGGCGTCTTTCGTTGGTTTATTTCATCAATCAACGGCGTTTTGAACAAAATTTTTTTACGCACAGAAAAAAATCTCACCAGGCACTACCTTGGAGGTAAACAATGGCTGCTACTGGGAATGAGAGACAGCAGAAGTCGGCTTTTTTTTTTAACGTTTCCTACTGGAACATGCCAATGGCTGCTAATGGGGAATGAGAGACAGAAGAATTCGGCTTTCAGTTAACGCGCACGCTGCGAATTTTTTATTGTTCAACAACGCACAGGAGAAATCTCCCACCGGCACCACCTTGGAGGTCAAAGCGTAAGACTTGTTACGCACTACGACTACGACTACGACAACGACGAGTGATGAACGGGTGCAGCTTTAAGGAGCTTCGCCCCTGAAACCGACTGCTGGCGCTGCACAACCGTTCACTGACACCCCGTATATATGGCAATGGATCTTGACCTCCAAGGTGGTGCCGGTGGAGATTTCTCCTGTGCGTTGTTGAACAATAAAAATTCTCAGCGTGCGCGTTAACTAAACGCGGACTGCGGGTCTCTGTGTCCAGTCTCAGTCTTCTGTCTCTCATTGCCCATTAGCAGTGATTGGCATGTTCCAGTTGGAAACAACGCTCCATCACTGCGTGCTTTGCGCCTCCCCAGTTTTCTCTCCTGCGCAACGCTGCGATGAGCGCCAGCGTCAACGCCGCCGCCAGTGTAAGCGTTAGCGCCCGCTGCTTCACATCTACACATGGTTCTTTGTGTGTTTGATGGTTCCCCATCAAACACACACAAAAAAAAAAACTGAACAAAATACAGTGAGCAACAAAGAACAAGTAGATTTCCAACAGACTTAAGTATCGCGTTTTACAAAATAGAATGACCTCAGAGCGATAACCAAAGTTGTGACCCATAGGACGCTGATAGGATAAGTGGGTCGTGGAGCACACTTACGTGGTATAATAATAAGCTCAAGCGGTGAAAATTTGGATGCGCTGCTGCAGATGGAGCGAAAAGGAGGCATTTCGTGGCTCCTATGTTCGCAGGGTGGTTGTAGTCAGAATGAATTTTGCATTGTCCCTGTTGATATTACGTGACAGATATGAGCATATAAATATTCATAGCAAGTCACAGGTTGTAAAATGCGACGCTGTTCAAGAGGTAAATAGGCAGAATGTTAGTGTTTAGGAACACGAATAAGCTTGCATTTTCTTACGTTTAGTTCCATAAATCATATTTTGCACCCGGTGGCTCCGCAACTATACCGCGTTAGTATAAGTTCAGTGCGTTTGCATACATTTAGGCAGGATATTTCTTCCCATAGAAAAGGGAATTTTGGACTATTCCCGCCAACAATTAAGTAGGAACGCTAAGTTTTTTAGAAGGCTTTTTCTTGAAGCCGCAGACCTAAATTGATTGATAGATTTACCATAATAACAGACGAGCTTCATTTTGGTGCTGATATTTGTTTTGCGGGGTGGGGAGGAGGTGAGCTCTGGTGCGCATGAGCCTGTTGCTGGGACCAAGACATGCGCTCGCATTAGCTTACGCGTCAGAAAACGTTGAAAACAGTGCCTGATCTTTCGGGTTTCTTGTTCTTTTGCCTGCAAATAGTCAGTAAATTGGCTACCAAATGCGCCTTAACAGAATTGCAATGTAACCAACAAATAGCCATGGCGCCAACGTCAAATTTTCGTAGCCAGACGGGGTCCTAAAGTGGCCAATTTGGCGCTAAGTAGCCACCAACGGCAACCCTGCACTGGGACTTATTTGGGGCTGCAAACACTACCCTCACCCCACATCGCTTGCCTACATTTTTCAGGTCATGCGACTTCTTATACATATGTGGATTAACTGCAATATTTCTAGTTTCTTCATCATTCACGGGGGGAAGGCGTCCGTATTTATCTTTCTTTGCCATGCGAACCAATTTTCGCAAACCGATGCAACGATACGCAGGATGCCCTGCCTCTTATAGGGGATCGATTTGCCGCTGCAAACTACTGCTCATCTTATGTGCGCAAGTTTTTTGTTTTCTTTTTTTCCAATGCTGTGCGTAAGCATGACATCACTATTCCTCGTTTAGAAATATTCCAAATGGGCCTGCGGGCAATTAAGCACCGGTTTCGCTTAAACAGGACTTTACTGCCCGCAAACATGCTCCGCCTATAGCGAAACTTAAAAGCATGTGTCAAGAAACTGCAAATTATCAGAGCAAGACACCTCGCAAGTGCATTACAGTCCCATCCCTTTTTCTTTAAACATGTAAGAATATTCTCACTTCTTTGTACAGCGTGTGACTTGTCAATTACTATCAAAGCATCATTGCCTTACCTGAACACTATAGACCTCTTTGCAGCTTGGTTAAACCGGATCACCGGCTGCTATGGCATTAAATGCCGTAGCGGTTTGTGAACAAGTAATCATTGAATAAATATGAATTCGGTGTCCCAGCTCCCATTGCTCACGATAGCACGTTCTGACTGCATGCATGGGCAGGTGATAACTCGCATGCCACTTAGCTGCTAGCTATATACGGTATACATCCGCACGGTGAAACCTAAACTTACTTCATCATTCTTCCCATCCAGAGTGCTTCGCGCGCCCGAGGCGGAGATAAAATTCCATAACCATATTTACATAACATAATGCGTCCAGCATAAGTCAAGCACGTCACTTTCCCGTACGGGCCCATGTTCGTGTCGCTAGTTCCCCCTCCAAAACATGAACTTTCTGTCATATTTGAGCATAGGTTACAACTTCACTTCTCAGCCAAACGTAACATACTTGCAGAGGGCGCCGAACTTTTAATTCATAATATTAGTAGTTGCATTAGCAGTGAAAAAGCACATATCGTAAGCACGGAAACGACCTAGCACCATTGTCTTGCACAGATCACTGACAGGCGCGTGATACACCGGCGACACCTTATCTTGACATTGGAGCGAAGGCTACGGAGGCGGGGCTTCCGCACATTCGTGTTTCTCCGCAAGTATGTACGGACGCTTGCGGTTGCTTTCGATTTCGCTCGCTCACATCGCTAACGCGTTTAAAAAAAACATGTACATGGAAATTATGAATGCGAGAAACATTGCAATTGTTCAGTGTACATTTTAGTGCCCTATACGAGCATATTCTGGCTTGGAGAAATAAACAGCGCGTTTGCAGCCGCACGCTGACGTCAAGGACGCTATATTTCCGTGGAAAACTGTTGCGGTGAAAATGTGGTGCTGTCTAAGAAATGGAAAGAAAAGGAAAGCGTTCTTGCAAGTTGAACAATAACTGTATTTTACCAACAACTTCCCGCAACTCTTTTAGTCTAAAATAAATAAAGCAGTATTTATTTCAGCAAGGCAAGTGAGAAAATTATCAGTAAACTTAAGTACTAGTTTTTTAGCGCGGTAGCAGGCATGCGCTTTGGTTCTGTAGCTTCCACAGTGCTGTCAAGAAAAGTTGTCGCCCAGTATAGTACTTGGGGCGGCGATGGTGAACAACTTTATTCAAACCAGCGGATTGAGGCCGGGGCCTAGGCCATGCCAAGGGGCGGTGGAGAGACCCTGTCTCCCAGCCTTTTGCCGTGCTCGCTGGATGGCTCATATCTGACCTCGCCGATCTGAGCTGACCAGCGCGGCTTTCCACCGTGCCCCAAGCTGTACTGAGGGATTGCTCTGTTAGCTTGTATTTGTCCGCATTCGCGTAGAATGTGTTCTAGAATGGCGCATTGAAAGCTGCATCCCAAGTAACCACGGATATCCGTCGGCTGTCCGCTATAAATCCGAATGTCGAGAAATTCGGATATCCAGAGTGGACATGACACGGACATTGACGGGACGTACTAGGAAGGTCCACGTCCAGTGTGGCTGTTTTGTGGATGTCCGAACAGGATTTCTACGGGACAGCCAGTTGTGAACGTCCAATGGCTATCCATCAAAGGGCCCCAGAGCACCCAAATGTCGAAATTAGTTGCGGTGTTGCAGTAGTGCACGAGCATCCCATAAACTCGCAGCCGCAAGAATTTTTCGAAATGGTGCCATAATAGTGGAGTTACACGTGTATGATGATCCAAAAGTGGCCCGCACTCGGTTCGCTTTACGTTCACTACGCACCGTTCATCTGCTCATCTCTTTTCCTAGCGGAGTGAAGAGCGGCGAGTGTGCGTACCTGCGAGCAGACAGTTCCCCTAATAGCATGAATTGTTGCCGCAACGTTGTGAATGTTGTTGAATGTCGCGCAACATTTGGAACGTTGTGGCAATGTTACCAGATGTTGCTTAACATTCAACAACGTTTAGCAATGTTGTGCCAGTAATGTTGAGCTAATGTTGCATTTGGACGTTGTAGCAACGTTGTGAAATGTTGACAGATGTTGGCCCATATTCGGCTACAAGGCTGAAAAATAGCCGCTGTAACTACGAATATTTCCTGCAAAACCGGTCTTATTTCCGTGGCATGCACAAATTTAAACATCGGTCAGCTGCTTGCCCATATTAAGTATGTCATTGGTGCACTGCTGGCCGCACTGAGAGCGCGCGCGTACATGTGAAACCCACATCTTCAAAATAAATATATCTAATACCTCGGGTTAAATATGTACTTGCATAAATTATACTACTTGAGCGTTGCAATTCTGACGCTGCTGTGCCGCAGGGGCAAGCGGTACGTTTAAGTAAAACCGAAACGAAAGGAGGCGCCTTTGCTGATCAGCGGCAGCCCTACGGTTACTGACATCGTCAATGGCCGCTCGTAAAGTTTTTGTAGTTTTTGTGGCTCTCCCGCAGAAAGTTGTGCGCGCTGCTTTCAATCTTTGCGGCGCTCAGCTGAAGACTTCACATACTGGCTTAGGAAAAGAACGGTAAGTTTTTTGCGGATCATTCAGTTGTCCGGCTCGCGGCCACGCGCAGAATATTCCGTGGTTTGCTCTTCTCGCTGTGTCTCTTCTCTCGCTATACGGAGTTCGCCGGCGAAAATTGCAGCAGGTTATGTGTGTACTGAGTGAAGTAGGCGGCAGAAAAAAGTGTCGCAGAGTAACTAAGGCTGTCCGTTCTGAGCTCGCTAGCTGTTTCGAATGAAGTAACGATGTTGCAGGGACGATCACTCGGCGAACGAGTCAGCAGGTCGAGGGGTTAAAGTTCCGTTTTCTGACCCATCTGCTCGGCTCCCCTCAGTTGCATGGCGCGGTCAATTTATCTTGCTCATTCGTAACAGACGAAGGTGATGTATGTGGTTTTGCTTCGTCGAGCACTGAATCAGGCGCTTCCTCCTTGCCTAACGCGGACCAGGTGTTTTCTAGGTGCTCTGGAGGTGATGAGACAAGTCCGAAGAGTCGCCCGCTGTTTGTGCATTTGCTACCTTGAAAATGTGGCTGCGTGTCACATTTTGCTGCAGCATAATGCTTTAGTAATTCTGTAGGCATAGAAGGTATATAATGTTGTGGACAGCCGTTAGACTTTGAAGTTTTGTACTTTGAATATGTAGATAAATTTTGCCGGGGCGCATGCATGGCAATTGCATTCATCTCTGAACAGTGAAACTGAATGGTGCTGTGGTACTTTATTGAGAATAGCCAATAAGAAATAGTATAAGAAATAGCAACACGAGTTGCAGGATGTATTCATTTTGTCTTTGTTTTCGTAAGGCTTTTGACACGATTGCAGGGGGAGTGAAATTGGTGTCGGAGATTTAAAAGCAAACTAGCAAGAATTTCTATGGATGTCCGAAGTGCTTCAATTGACTTTATTAAACATGTTGCTTTGTTCTGCCAATTTAGTTTGTGTACGTTTCTTTTTGTCTCCAGACAGGCAGTGCCGGCCTGAATTCAGCCTTCATCCATCACCTTCATTATCCAAACTTTTTCTTTCTACCTTGTCAGTTTTTGTACAGTTAACTTCAAAAGGGCAAGTCACACTTATCTTTGTTCATTCCATGTTGTAAATACTACAGTATCTACTCAAGGGTGCATTTACAGTATTGTTGATAAGATACATTCACGAGTGGCCACATAGTTATGGGCACCAGTCCTGGAGGATTATTGCTTATTTTATCCTGTGCAATATTTTATCTAGGATATTTCAAAAGGTTAAATTGTACTTAAGTTTGTTCATACTGTTTTGTGAGATTGGAGCATGTGTCAAGCCTGCCTTTGCAACTTTGTTAATGTTAAGAACACCTGATGAATGGCCACACAGTCATTGGTACCATCCTTGCTAGATTATTGCTCACTTATTCCTGTGTCACATTTTGTCTAGTCAAAATTGCTAGGATGTCTTTAAAAGGATAAGTTTGTTCAAACTATTTTGTAATGTTACAGTACGCACTATTTTTTTCTTGGTACTGCTAGCTTTACTGTAACACCAGCAAATAGTGGTGCTATTACCTTGGTTTTTTATTTTTGTTTACCTTTTCAGTTGTGGAATCCTGCAATGTGATTATGTTCATTGCTAGAAGTCGGGGTGTTTAATTCATCAACACTGGTGGTCCTTTTCATTGTAAATATCGCACAGCTAGCCGCAAGGGACCCTTCATCAAAGATTGTGATCACTATTGATGAATGGAAATGTTTCTGCTATATCGCTGTTATGGACATGCACATTTATCTTGAATATCTAAACAATTCAAATTTTTGTAGAAAAAATTGTAGCATTAATTTGATTCTGGAACTTTGCTTATATGAAAACCTGTGTGTCTGTTCCCTTATGATGTGCAATACATCTTTGCAATAAACAGTTGGTAATTGGCACTCCCCTGTCTCCTTATTTGTGTCCATGATTCTTCATGTTCTAATTGAGCATTGCGCCAGAAATAACATAAGTTTAGCATTTTGATGTGTTATTTACAGCAAAATGGTTCCTGTGAAAGACGTTCAAGCATCTATTGCGAGTGTGCACATGACATCAAGCACCTTCTCGAATACACACACACATATTTATATACGTTCACTCGACACCCGTCTCGGACAGCCGACACGGACGTTCAAAGGACCATCAGGGGATATATTATACATATAGATGTGTTATACATATATACACATATATATACTCGTGTGTGTATGTATATATATATATCCCCTGATGGTCCTTTCAATGTCTATGTTGGATGTCCGAGACGGATGTCGAGCGTACATGCCTATTTGTTACCTTTGTACATCTGATGTATGTCCATCGGACGTACACTGTACGTCCGTGGATATCTGATGGACGTCCGAAATATCCGAAATGGACGTCCCGTCGTATGCCTACCGGATATCTGTGGTTACTTGGGATATAGCTCGGGGTAGATGCGATTTAGGAGCACCGTGTTGGGAAATGTTCTGGTTTGAAGTCGCCTCCAGTACACCTCCTGAGATTCGATTCGAATCGATTCAAGGCTTTCATTCAAGGCAAATTTGTTACAGGTTGCCTTGGGGGGACACGACTAAAGGCTGAGTAATCGCCTGACTATATGTCGTACCACCCTGGCAGCAAAACAGAAGAAACAAGTAGTAGTAGTAGTAGAAAACTTTATTATACACAGAATCCAGACAGGCTAGAGCCCCAGTTCCCCGAAGGGAATGCAAGGGTGAAAAACGTAGTCTGTCCGGCAGGGTGGTGCCCCTATTCCAAGGCCCCACTGGCACGAGCCATCCGTTCAGCTCTTCGGATCAGACGTAGCTGATCCTCTAGGGCTGGGCTAGACAGCAGCGCCTCCCATTCGTCCCTTGTGCCATTCGTGTCGTGATCTTCTCCGTGCTCTGCACACTCCCACGTGATATGAAAAAGCGTTGGTGTAGCTCCACACCACGGACATATGTCTCTATACGCCGTGGGGTAGATCAGGTGGAGCGTGTGCAGATTTATGTAAGTGTTCGTCTGTAGTTTTCGTAGCACGGTCGCCTCTGCAGCGCTGAGTCTGCCATGTGGAGGTGGATAGATCTGCCTATTTTCTCTATAGTATCTAAGGATCGTTGCATAGCAAGGGTCTAGGGGAATAGGGTCCTCTACTGCAGAGTCTGTGGTGGCTTGGTGGTTGGTAAAGCCTCGAGCCGCCTCATCTGCATGCTGGTTCCCAGTCACGCCCTCGTGCCCCGGTGCCCATGTCACAGTCTGGACATATTTCACTGTGGGGTCCCATCCAGTCCCAACCAATATTCGGAGTGCGTGTGCTCCAATTTTGCCTTTCAGATAGTTTCTGCAAGCTTTTTGTGAGTCTGTAACGATTGTTAAGGGAGCGTTTCGAGTCCATCCCTCTTTGATTGCGAGGGCTATGGCGACCTCTTCCGCTTGTGTTGTCGAGGCTTGATCTATTGAAGCGCAGGCTGTAATTTTCCCTTTACGGTCTGTGACAACAGACACAGCCTTCTTCGCGTCGGCGTGATAAGGCGCAGCGTCAGTGAACCTCGCCGTATTCATATATTTCGTCATTTTGTCAATGTATTCTGCCCTGGCCTTTCTTCTCCCAGCATGCAGAGTAGGATCCATGTTTTTTGGTATTGGCAATACGGTGTACCATTCTCGAATCTCATTCGGTACCTCTTTAGTTTCTTGGTGTCTTTGTATCAATGTGTCCCGCCCTAGTTTTGTTAGGAGTGATCGGCCAGTTGGTGTCTGGAGAAGGCGATTTTCTTGAGCTAGTAGCTGTGCCTCGGATAATTCTTCAATTGTGTTGTGAAGCCCAAGCGCCAGTAGCTTGTCGTTTGAAGTATTCCGCGGTAATCTTAGGGCTGTCTTGTAGGCCATTCTTATTATTTGGTTTGCTTTTTCCTTCTCTTCCGTGTTCATATTATAATATGGAAGTGAGTAGGTAATACGACTGATAACGAGACTTTTGACCAGTCGGAGGGTGTCTTGTTCTCTCATGCCCTTACGGTTGCATGTTATACGCGAGATCATGCGTGAGATCTGCTGTACCGCTGTTTTGAGCTTCTTGAGTGTGTGCAGACATCTCTGATTAGCTTGCAGCCACATACCTAGTATTCTTACGGTATCTTTTTCCGGAATGATATTTCCTTCTAGCCTGACTTCCAGTGTTAGACTCGGGTCCGTCCTTTGTGCTTTTCTCGTTGTGAAGCGAATAAGTTCCGACTTTTCGGCTGAGCATTGAAGTCCCCGTATCCTTGTGTACTCTTCTATGGTGCTAGCTGCCTGTTGTAATCTATCTTCTTTCTCCGCTAGGCTGCCTGTAGTTGTCCACACTGTGATGTCGTCTGCATATATGGCATGCTGTAGACCGGTAATGTCTTTGAGCTTTCTTGCAAGGCCTATCATGGCGACATTGAAAAGTGTGGGTGAAATGACCGCCCCTTGTGGTGTTCCTTTGTTTGGAGGTCGAATGATGTCGGATTCGTAATCGCCTAGCTTGATTATTGCAGTTCTGTGACTAAGGAAACTTTTGACGTAATCGAAGATTCGCTCTCCACAGTTGGCTTCCTCCAGACCCTCAAGTATTGCTTTGTGACTGATGTTATCGAAGGCTCCCTTTATGTCAACGGCCATAATGACGTTTTCCCCAGCCTTAGAGATGTCCATTAGTACTTGTTCTTTTAGGAGTAGCAGGATATCTTGCGTTGAAAGCTGCGGACGAAAGCCAAACATGGTGTTGGGCATGAGTAGGTTGTTCTCGAGATGATTTAGGAGCCTGGTGTTGACCACTTTTTTCAAAAATTTTTCCTACGCAGGACGTAAGCGAGATAGGTCTCATGTTCTCGATGGCAAGCTTTTTTCCTGGTTTAGGCACCATCACCACAATCGCGTGTTTCCATTGTCGTGGAACAGTTCCTGCAAGCCAATGTTTGTTTATGTATTTTGTGAGAGCTTCAATGGCTTCGTCATTTAAGTTCCTGATCATACTATTCGTGATTTTATCTGCGCCTGCCGCCGTGTTCTTTTTTGTACTATATATGGCTGCTCTGATTTCTGCGTCCGTAAAAGGCTTGTCTAGATCCGGTTGAGCTGACCCTTTATACCTTCCTTGGTATGAAGGTGTCGTTCCGTTTTCCCCAAAGCATTTTTCATGCATGGCGTGAATAAGATCCTCTTTGGTACCAGGGTATGAATGTATTAATCTTTCGATGACTTTACTGTTTTCACTTTTCGTCTTCGTTGGGTCTATCATAGCTTTCAGAAGGTTCCATGTTTTGGCCGTACTCAGTGTGCCGTTGAGTGAATCGCAGAAATTGGCCCAATTGGTTGCAGCCAGTTGATTGGCGTATTCCTCGGCGCGCTGGGTGATATCTCTGATTTTTTCCTTCAATTTACTGTTACGTTTCTGCCTTTTCCATCTTTTTGTAAGGCTTCTCCTTGCTTCCCAGAGATGTAGTAGGTGTGAGTCAACCTCAGGGGCGTTGCTTGTTCGCGTTATTTCCTTAGTGTACCTTTCTTTTTGACGTCTTATTTCGTCGCACCATTCACTTAAGCTTGCTATGTCTGAGGCAGTTAACCTTACTTTCAGTGATTCTCTAAACGCATGCCAATTAGTAATTTTGGCTGCGCCAATCTTTTTACGAATCTGGTCGGTGTGTATAGTGGTACATATGATAAAATGATCACTGCCCAGATTTTCTAGAGTGTTGCGCCATTCCACACCTTGGCAATTTTTGCACATCGTTAGATCCGGACTCGTGTCTCTAGATCTACTGTTGCCCAGTCTTGTTGGTATGGCTGGATCCGTTAGGAGCGTCATGCCTGTAATTTCTATTTGTTTGGCTATGTTCTTTCCTTTTGCATCCTGCGTTCGGTAGCCCCAGCTTGGGTCTTTTGCATTAAAATCGCCCACCAATATGAGTGAGTTACGGTTCGCTATTTTCGCTGCATCTTCGAAGAGTTTGTCGAAGGTTATCTTCCTCTGTCTAGGTGGGCTATATATGTTTAAGATGAAGGCACTTTTCTTTTTCTTCCCTTTATATAAGATTTCAGTAATGATATGAGGGACTTCGATTCCTTCGATTGGTTTATGCTGTATTGCCGTTACGGATTTGTGGACTAATGTCGCTACTCTCCATTCACTGTTAATATTCAGATCTTCACCATGAGTCTCGTAACCCTGAATACTTGGCTTGACTCCGACCTCTTGGACAGCTATTACAGCTGGTGGCCTCGGCTGTATGGCCACCAGCTGCGCTAGCTGTCCTTTCTTCTTTCGGGAACCCGCGGCAGTTCCACTGCCATATATCACACTCTTCTGTAGCTTTTGTTAGTCGGTTAGGCATTGTCGGTGGTTTCTTGAGTCATGCTTAGTAGGCCCGGCCTGTTGTATGCCTTATCTGCACGTTCTCTTATGTGGCTACCATTGGTATGCTTTCTCAACGCCTTCGTGAGTTCTATCTGTTGCGCTTGCATTTTCTTTTCCAAAGCTTCTAGTTTTCTGTCTACCTGCCCCATGACCTGTTCAACGATGGAAGGAATTATTTCTTTTATGGCTTCCTTCAGAATCGCTAACGTGACTACAGTGTCGTCACTCGAGGATGAGGCGTTCTGTTGCTGTTTCTGCTGCTGCTGTCCTGCCAACGAAGTTCGAGTGGCTTTCTCTTGCGGTTGTTGCTGCTGCTTTTGTTGGCTTCTAAGTTGCCTATTTTCCCTTTCTAGATCCCCCATTCTTACGCGCATTAACTCTAATTCTCGCTTGAGGTGTGAGAGCTGTGTTAGTGTAGACTGCGTTTGGTGTGGAGGAGGTTGGGAGGCTGCTGCTGCCCAGCTTACCCTGTATTTCTGCTGCTGCTGTTGTTGCTGCTGTTGTTGCTGCTGCTGTTGCTGCTGCTGTTGCTGCTGCTGATGCTGTTGCTGTTGCTGCGGCTGCTGCTGTTGCTGCTGCCATGTCTTCTTGAACATCTTGTTCTTTTTCTGCTTGCTGTGATCTTGACAACGCCGGCCGTCGACAAGGTCATTGCCCCGGCTGCCTTCTTTGGAGCTGGAGCGGTCCCGGGGGGAAGAAACAAACGAGCAAGCATTATTAGCACAGACTGCAATAGGACATATTGTTCTACATGGGTTTCAAGATGAGACAGAATTAAGAGTGCACAAGCATATAAACACAGCTGTAGTTTGAGTGGTGGCGATACAACAACGTGGCTTATAATCAACTCCAGACAAATAAATAAATAAATAAATAAATAAATAAATAAATAAATAAAAGCTTCTCGACTCTATTGCGAGAGAAGTGCACAAAAATATAAACAATACTCATTAGAGTGGTGGAGACACTAACAAATCAGTGCTCTGAAAACGAGTTAATGCAAAAAAGAAACGACATGACTAGGGCAAGCTTAAGTTATGCCCTACAGGCGAAATCATAAAAATGTTCTTAAACGAAATTGTAACAGAAAGAGGCATTATCGACTGAATTAAAACATGTAATGAACAGTAACGTAATAGCCAATCACAATGCCATGATGAACAAAAAATGCAGGACATCTATGATTTCAACATTTTAAAGATCAAGAAAATCATCGCTTTCTTCAGTAAGGAGTTCTCTCATTATTTTTTAAATGATCTAGATGATGTTCCATCGTGCATTAAATGAAGTATGGTTGGGTGTTGGTTTAGGGATGTGGGTATCCACGAAGTTAATTCCGTGAATCCGCGAAGTTAAGGATGTCGGGTATCCGCGAAGGTTTGTTTAAATTGGAGCTATAGGTGGTGGAAATCTGCGCCTCGACTTATGGCAAACACTGGACCATATCGCAGAACCTCGACATTCTGTCCCTCTCCCTCCACGCCTCTCCTCCCGTTACCTCGGGTGAAGCTCCTTCGCGAACTCGCTGAAGTGAGACCTCGCGCGACGCGGTGGGCTTCCTCGTTGAGGTTCGGAACGGGGCACTCACGAGAGTTGCGGGCAGGGTATCATATAATGTATCTTTCTTCGAATTCCTCGGACGATATCAGTTT
>JALIZH010021486.1:0-23504 GCA_030522465.1 Rhipicephalus appendiculatus
AAACATGTTTGTTTTGTGTATTTATAGAAGCTAAAAAACTGAACCTACAACGATTTAATTTAGGATGGACTATGATTTCAAACATGCGTTGCATAATTTTTTTTTTCGAGGCAGGAGCTCTGCCCATTGTTTATACAACCAGTATGTATTTTTCACATCAGTTAGTGTGGGGAATTCGCAAGCAATAGACTGTATTGCTTTTATCACAAGCAGTCAGGCTATGTTCTTCGGTTAATAAATGGCACAACGAAACTCGTATTCTTGAATAAGCGGTTTCGTCTTATATGCACTGCAGATTTAAAGTGCATTTATCTTCGCACTCGTCGTAGTTAGCAAACGAAACTGATTTTGTTGCTAAAAAAATTATCGCATTTACGCTCTCTAAAAATCATCTTTTCACCATGAAAGAGGGCGATATTTGCAATTCTGCGTTGTTATTTAGGAACAAGAAGTTCACATGTCGTAGCTGGTGCAGTGTTTGTTCTTGCACCCGCGCGAAGCTTTTTAAGCGCCCATGACATGGCCGAGGAGATGCATCTCCCCTTCCCATCGTGGGTGTGGTCCGCCGATGTCGCCCCCTAAGGGGTGAGCGAGCGTCGTCTCCAGATCCAAATAATGTTCTTTACCTGCCTGCCTGCCTGCCCACCATGGCAAACCGACATTTAAAAAGCAGAATTTACTCACCTTTCCTGATTTCGTCCGTGATATTCCGTACTAAACAAAAAAGAAGCAGTTAGCGCTTTCTTCTGCTTCCCTTATTACAAATGAACAATTCCTGAATACAAAACACAGCCCCAATTTTAAAACTTTTCAAATGAAAGTCAGAATTCAGTATTCAAGAAATGCAACAATTAGCGCGAAACATGCTGCAGAAACGAACAGGTCGAATACATAGAGGTATTGACATGATAACGTAGCAATGTGTGTGCGTCAAAGATACTCAGGAATTTAAAAAAAAATTTCAGAGTGCGTACCTACGACGTGACAAATAGATGTTTAAGCAGGTCATACCCTAGAATTTATCGTTTCGCTTATTGTGCTGGGCAGAGGCCGTATTTTTTCTTTTGTTTTGTTTTTTTTTTTGTTTCAGATATTCGCAACATCACCGCTCCGCGCAAGACGTCGCTCTATATACCTAAACATTCTCACCTTAAGGGGAGATGCGAGTCGAAAAACGCGTTTTTTTTTTCAAAAATTACATATTTTCGTTTTTACTTGCTTTCAGAAGTTTAGTTTCTCTACTTTCACGACAAAAAGACTGAAGATTGTAATTAAACTCGAAGTACGTCAAAATCGCTTTAAAAGAGCACAAGGTGGCTACTAAAAATCTAAGAAATCCCGATTGTCTAGAGTACCCTGGAAATTGTCACCCGGCTGCTTGCCATTGCATTTCGCATGAGGAGTTCACTAAAGTCACATGCTCAAAATAACCATGCTTGCCAAGCTCTAATGATGGAATAAATCATCTTAAATGACAAATCTTTTCCGCATAGATGAGTTTCACTTATACCTTTAAAATGCGTTTTTCTCAAGACACAATTCTGGGCAACTTCATGAGCTTTTACATCATGTTTTTGGTACTTATGATAGCCAGATCAGGATGCAGTTTTGCCCACATATTTCTTAACATGTGCAGAGTGTAGGTACCTACTTTAAAACTTGATGTCACGTAATATAATTATTGCAGACCTAAAATAAGCAATTAGTATGGTCTGAGCATTCCAAGGCTTTTCACATTACAATTTTTCTTGTCCAATAAAATGTCTTATACGCGCTTTCTTGATAGTTATTTGCATTCTACAGATAATGTGGAGCAATATGAGCCAATAATGGCTCAGAACGATAAACATTTACTGACAAAAGAAGAGTCTACAAAAAGAACTACATTTTACACATTGTCGCGGCACAAAACGAAAATTGTACAACTTACTATAAAACTAATGACATATTTGAAATCAGCACAAAAATCCTATACACACAGCAAAAATTTCACTGCCTAAGGCTACAGATTAACGCAACCTTTTTCCGAATCGCATCTCCCCTTAACCGTCAGTTCTAGTCAGCCTGCGGCAGGTGATCTGCCTTTGTGCAAACGCTTCGCCACCTGTCACCTGGCATACTTTCTGGCTACATGCGATTGTGCGCGAGACCACGCACCATGCATACATGGTGCTGACGAGAGTTTTCAAATTTCCGCATTTTCTCTGATAACATAAAAGGCACCGAGGACTGGGAAAAATATGCCTACCAATGTGGCTCGCCAGCACACACAGACAATAGCTGCCACTGCCGATGCGCTACCATAGACGGAAAGAGGCTGCTTCATTTGAGAGCACCTACAAACTGGAAAAGTGAAATGTGTGTACAAGTGTCATTCTCATGCCCCTTTCATATATATTCAGTGCTGCATACCGGTACAAAGTTTTCACGCACCCTTCTATTTATCTCGAAGGCTCCCCGTCGACCTAGGGTGGGTCGCAGTGCATAAAAAAAGGAAGAAAAATAGATAATGTTTTGTGCGTAAAGGTAAATATTCTGGATTAGGGGTATTTTTTTTTGCCGCCACTCCTCAGGACCCGCACCTAGGCCTTTATGAGACAAACCGGTTCCCGACCGACTATTGAAAGCAAGATTATCAAGGGATTTAAGACGACAGCCCTCAATGTCTCATAGTCGCGGCATCCGTCCGTCCGTCCATGTCCTGGAACGGTGCCAGCTGTGGCCTCTCCCCCTCACACTCCCTCAGCAATCTCGTGATGGCACAGCGGCGCAAAGCAACAGTTTCTCTGCCAAAGCTGTGGCCTCTCCGCCTTGGCCAATCACACACGCTTCTGGTTTACCACCCCGTCTTTCGCCTTTCGCTTTTCTTCCTTCCATCCTTCGTATGCATATGGGCATTATTTGCTCATTGTGTTCATATAAAAGACAATGCCTGACTAGTGCGAAACGGAACTCTAAGAACCACCTTTCTTCAAATACGTTTAATAGGAATAGTAGTATACTTACAATTATAGGTAGTTCCAGTACCTATTAAGAAGAAGGCACGTTTCATGTAGAGTTGCTATATTTGTTACATTGTTTAATTTTCTCAATGTTCCTAGACGAACGTTCGTGGGCATGCAAATCTTCCTTCATTTCAGCAGGTCATTTTCACCTCCAGTTCGATACGACAGAGATCGCCATTCCTCAATATGTATTGGAGGTGCAATCATCTTTAAGTTTCTTTTCAGGACATTTTTTTGTAAGTGGGCTGTTGTGGTATATATCCTGCCGGCGTTGTTGCTTCGGTTATAAATTTTGTGGGTATAGCTTAGGTGCATTCAGTTGTCTTCATACACAAGCGGTTGATATAACAATTTTTGGGGTTTAAGGTCGGTCCCAAATCTACGATGTGTACATGAGGGACAGGTATTCGAAGGCTCCGGAAATTTTGAACACTAGAGGTTTTTTACGCACACCCTAATCTAAGTAAACGGATCTCAGCCGTGTTTGCCTAAGGTTATATGCGTTATATAATTTTTCAGCGGTTTATTACTTTATCTGTCAATAAAATATTGTAACTGAGCCCTTTTTTTTTGAAGCAGCATTACCACAGCATTCTCATCGGTACTTTTCTGAAAATCTAAGTAAACAGCCGGTGCACTGACACGCTCTATCATAACAATAGAGACAACACGCAATCGTTGTGCGTAAAGGATTACAAAAATATTCGCATTGGTGGAGCCCTCAATGGTGTTTAAAGAAAACATTTAGCGTGTTTGTAAACTTTTATGACAAATAACAATTTGTGGAAATCGTGATTTTCTTGGGCATTCTTTATTTTCTCAATGTTCTTAGATATTACGCCTCGGTGGGCGTGCGAAACTTCCTTCCTTTGTGCAGGTCACTTTCACCTCCAGTTCGATAAGACAGAGATCGCCATTCATCGATGTGTATTGAAGGTGCAGTCGTCTTAAGATTATTATCAGTGGCTTTTTTTTAAGTGGGCTGTTCTGGTATAGAGCCTGCCGGCGTTGTATCTTCGGTTATAAATTTTGTGGGTGTAGCTTCGGTGTATTCAGTTGTGTTCAGATACCAGCGGTTAGCGTAACGACTGTTGAGGTTTAAGGTCGGTCCCAAATTTTCGATGTGTATATGAGGGACACGGTAGTGGAAGGCTCCGGAAATTTCGAATATCTGAGGTTCTTTAACGTACACCTTAATCTAAGTAAACAGATATCAGCCATTTTCACATACGGTCATATGCGCTTTATAATTTTACAGCGCTTTATAACTTTTTCTATGAATAAAAAATTGCAACTGAGCCCTTTTTTCGAAGCAGCATTGCCACAGCATTCTCATCGGTATTTTCTAAACATGTACGAGGTGGACAAAAAGAAACCGAACTTTTGCTATAAAACCTTCACTGCTTGTAGTACAACATTTTAAGCATTGCCACCTTCAAAGTACTCCCCTTTACTGGCAATACACTGTTCCAATCGTTACTTCCATTTTTTGAAAGCCTCTTACAATCTTACAACGCACTTTCTGGAGTGGCCCACAGGTCTCTTCCCGTATTGCCTGGAAACGGCGTCCTTTCAAAGTATTTGGGATAGAGAAAATAGAAGGAAATTTCATGGCAATAGCCTGCGCTAACACCCACTTCGTCAGCAACTACTCGAATAGTCTAACGAATATTTCCTCGAATCTCAGCTCGAAATATCGACGTGGTCATCATCTGTTGATCTGGAAGGTCGTCCAGGCTTGGGATCGTCACCGACCGACATTCTGCCGTGTTCAAAACGCTTGGCCTACTCAAAGCACATCGTGCGACTCATATAGCCGTCCACGTATACTTGTCTAAGCTACTGAAATGTCTGCGAAAGCTTTCTCAAGTTTTAGCAGAACTTCACACACACATACGTTGTTCTTCCAGCTCTTTCATTGCCACTTTGGCAGAAATCCGAAGAACAACCTCTCCATGTGCTCACTTTAGCGGCTGTAGCTCGCGAACTAATCGTCAGAGTGAAACGCGCATAATGAGAGTATCTTGTTTAATCTTGCCGCTACGTGCATTTGGTAGGTGCAACCCGCTCGCTCTGGTGATTGGCGTGCTATTGGAAAAGTTCCTTTTTTTAACAGCCCTCGTAGGTAAACAGCCGGTGCAATAACACACTCGGTCACAATAACAGAGACAACAAGTTGTCACTCTTCTGCATAAAGGATCTGAAAAATGTTCGCATTGGTGGAGCCCTGAATGGTGTTTAAATAAAATATTTGTTGTGCTTGCAAACTTTTATCGCAAATAAGAGCCTGTAGAAAGCGTGGCTTTTTTACAAATAAGGTTGATTTCACAAGCTTTATTTTATGCGGAATGTCAGAATTGATAATTTAGGGTCATTAAGACAAAGAAGCATCAGTATATTCAATCCATAGGATATCTGCAAACTACATACAAAGTTATGAATTAGCACCATCAAGGTGTTGGCTGTCAAATGACACTTATGAATTATTATTCGCTTACCACCATCAGTGAAATTCACCGGACAATGGCGATAACCTAAAAAACAGAGTAACTGTTAGTAATTGTGTCATAGGTGAGCGACATCGCTCATGAGTAAGGCCTTTCTGGTTCGCATACACAAATTTTTTCGGGATGTTTAATTGTTTAATGTGTTTTTTCCAACTTATTCGTGAGTGGGAATGTTAGTGCTTATGGTGGAGTATGTTTTCCTCCGTTTATGCACTTGCTGAATCATAACATCTTTACTGGCAAAGGGACTCCTTTTAGAGCAAATATTACATATACTCGTAATTAGGAGAGCCCTAATCAAGCTTACGCGCCCAAACTTTCAGTAAGCGTGTTGGCTGTTAGGTGTCGTCGAATGCCTTTACAATTTCAAGGAGAGTACAACGGTGATACATTTAAAGGGTTCTAAAAATCAGTAGTCATAGTTAATAAAAGAGCCACTGAAGAATACTGTTTGCGACAGCCGTGGTGCTAAGATGTGAAGTATTGTTTCAATACAGTGAAAAGCATCTATATGCTCCAGAAATGTGGATTGAACTGAACATAAGAAAATCCACTGGTAGTTGAATTTTTTTTAACACTGGGTTTGCAGATTTCAGTGAACTTCGCTGCCTTCGAGCCATTTGGTGGCACCTCACTCTGCATACACAGTGGCGAAAATATTTATATGTCACTTTGTTTCATTGGTACTGTAAATCTTATGAGGCTCTTACAGGAGTAGCAATAAAAAGGATACAGAATGGCATCTCCTCACTTGACGATATCACAAAACATATCACGAAATATATCACGAAAACAAGCAAAATTATAATCTTGCGCATGGTCGGGTCTATAATCGACGCTTTCTCTTCGGCTTGCAGGCAGGTAGCAACATGAAATATATATTTTTTATTTACGTAAAACTTCTGTCAATGGAGACATTTGAAAAGTACTGTTTTGCTACTGTTAAAATGAACAAAAAGAGGTAGAAGTGCTAAGGCACAGATGGACACAGAGGGGCGCTAGGGTAGAAATGTGGTCGTCTGCAGTGCCTTGTTTCTATGATGGAGCTTTCTGACTAATTAAATTTATGCATGAGGCAAGATGTACTTAGTCGGGAGAAGGAAATATATTCCACAGAAAAAGCTCGTTAATTCGGATGTTATGGAACCGGAAGAACTGTTAAATTCACCGAATGCCGAATATCCGAAAGTATCAGGAAAATAACTAACAAATGGCTGTTTCATCAATGCACTTTCTTTTTTTTGCGGAGTGCGTGAATTTAGTAATTATTTAGCATAAGAGCAGTGCGAAAGCCGCAATTTTATTTATTTGCAATTTTGTTGACAATGTGAACGTGGCTCAAGATAACGTTTCTTATGCCCAAACGTGTTATCAACCGATAGTTTACTACATACCAACAACGTAATTATGGTTGGCGACCACGTCTTCCTCAAAGCTCTCGTCCGTTACGGCTGTTCTTGAAAGCTCTTGTCACTGCTTTATATCGCATATATGAGGCGCTTTGTGTTTCACGCTCTCCGAGTACACAGACAGCACGCCGGCATTGCACCAATCTCTGCCCAAGGTTTGCAAATATTATCAGAAATATTGGTCCTATGTTGGCTTTTTGGGTTTTGCTACACCTAAATGTGCATTGGTCCAATATTGGCAGCCCGTGAACGCTCAATATTTGCAAAAATGGCTGCGGCCAATATTGTACGCCCGACATATCGCCAATAATGGTAAAGATGGCTTGAGCCAATATTGTCCGTCCAGATATCGCCAACATTGTATAAATATTGGCAACTCCAGTATTTCTTGCCAAACTTTTTCGCCGGCTGCGCCATCATTATTTCTTTTCCAGCGCTTAAAGCAGATTCTCGCCAGGCTTTTCGTTGGCTACGCCAATATCTTTCTCACGTTTTCCACTGAATGTGTAGTTTCACATGAGGTAGATTTGTGTGCGTGTAGCCCATGCTTTTGCATTTAGGTAGGCAGCAGGAATAATCACCTAGAAATGATGAGGGTAAACAGAAGTTTATTCTGAATGTATACAGTGTACATATGGCAAAGATGCTGTAAGTTTAAAAACAGTTTTGCATTTGGCACTTTGTTCTGCTGATCGCTTGCTTGTAGATAACGGCTGCATAAATCCGACACTAATTATTTTGAATAACGATCTTATAATACTAATCGGAAAAAAGCACCACTCACGAAAATTCCTCTCTGTTAGGGCTTATTTCAGCTGTATGTACGCCGAAGGCTCAAAAGGAATTGAGTGAAAAGCGAAGTATGGTATAAAATAAAATACATGAACGTCTACGCTTGAACAGGCATTCGACACAACTGTAAATCATATCCGCATTAAACTACCAATAAGTACATGGCCTATTTATTCATTATACGGTGACTGCAGTTAGAGCTTGAAAGAATGCGATAGCTTAACAACTATTGAAAATATGAGTGCAAAAAATCCAGCAATTCTTCGCACGAAACGAGCGGTGAAGGACTAATGAGAAAGTTTTGCTTAGCGGACGCACAACAACGCGATAAAGGAACCAAATAATACACACAAATGCTAAAAATTTCGCAAAGGGTGAGGACTTGACTAACCAACTTCAACGCGCACAACAAAGCCCACCGCATGGGTATTCACAGCGTACAAAATCTAGGGAAAATACAGGGCACATAATGCTCATCAGGTAAACATGGAAAGTAACATGCAATAAAGGTCAGAAACGACTTACTGAATACGATCCGAACACGAATATCCAGCGGAAAGTTTGCGAGTTTTCAAAACACGTCCGCACTCATCTGCGGATGGCTTGTCAAAAGTGAGAACAATCAAGTCCAAAGATGCACACGGCAGCTGCTTTCTCCCTGTAGCATCCCCGTAGAACGTCATCCTGCCTCGGCATCCCAGTCCGTTTTTCCCGATGACTGCCGACTGAATGCTAAAGGCGCGCGCCCGCCGATGCCGGGAGCCCTAGCGAGGGGAAGTAACCACCACCGGCTAACAAAGAATAGCTGCCAGCCAGAAGGGGCCGAAACGCGTACGCAACTTCCTAGGTCCTATCGTCTCCCGCCATACACCATGCGCACCCCCCCCCCCCCCCGATCTTCGTTTTCAAATGCAGTGAAAGCACGAAACCGCTGTCGAACCGTCGTGGGCGAAGCAGCCGTCAAGTGACAAGTGTTTTATGACCAGCCGCCCCCCTACTACACCACTGCCGGGAGGAAAGTACGTAAACTTCCTGAGCAAAACATGACGTCGCACTGCTTCTTTGGCGTCCCGAACACCGAGATCATTTATTTGAAATGAAGACGTCTTGTGTGAAGCGCTGAGATTGCAAACGTAACTGATTCCTCATTTGGAGATTCCGTGGGCCATACCGCGGTCTTGGGCGGCGCATCGCTGTAGCGCGCACACAAAAATGCAACGATCGTGTAATCTAAGTAATTGTGTAAAATACCTGGTGTGGCTGAAGTCGCATGAAATGTTTTGATTGTTCACCGCTAATAGAGCCGTCAGAACAATTTCCGGGCGCGCGCACAAAGGCCTAGCCAGCGCAAAATGCCGATTTCGAAACAAACGAGAATTATGTTCTTTTCTATTAACTCATCAAAGCTATCTATACACAGTGGCATCTCTCATAATCATATCGTGGTTTTAAGACGTGAATCTCCTGATATTATTATTATTATTATTATTATTTATATACAGCGTCAATCAATGTAAAGACAATGTTTTAAGGTTTTTGTTGTTTTTTACAGTGGTGGTGTATATGCTGGCTGTATCGCACAATTAATGTTATTTTTTAACAAGCATTGCAAAGTTCAATTTGATTTTATTTGCATTCCCTCCTTTAAAAAAAAATTTTCCAATAGTTCGAAAACTCAGTTCAGCACTTGGTGCATATTTTATTTTACATTCCTGAACATCTCTAAAACAAATTTTGCACAACTATGTAGCCTGTACTTTGAGCCATACCGAATGCCAACTCAATAATGCAACTCAGTAATGCCAACTCAGTAATGGAATGCCAACGGAGTAATGGAAGTGCCAGTTTTGTTTCTTGACTGACGACGATAGACTGTTAGTGCCATATCTATGAAATAGCACTGCCAATATTGGCCGGCAACAATACGTTGGCTGGCAACGGTATTTCATTGTTGCCGTCCTTACAGGATGGCTGTGCCAATATGTTATGTAGGCTTCAAATAATGGACATTTGTTTCCGTCCTTATACGATGGCGTTGCCGATAATGCATGCTCGCTGGCTACCACGGCCCTTTCTTGCCATCCTTGTATGATGGCACTACTAATATTGTATTTTGGCTGGCTACGACGGCCCTTTGTTGCCGTCCTTGTACAATGGTGGTACCAGTATTGTATTTCGGCTGGATACGATGGACCATTCTTGACATCCTCTTCGAAGATTGGATTTGTAGTGGCATTACTGGCCCTTCATTAGACCACCGTTTGCCAGCGTAGAAACAATATTGGGTCAATGTGCTGTGGTGCCTGGGTAATTTCCGATTTAACTGGGTTGTGGCCATAATTGACTCTATTGACGAGAGGTTGATGCCATAGGACAATGTCTATGCTGGCGGGGACTGAGAACATGTCCGAATTATTCGATTTTCGGAATTAATGAATGTTAAATTAAACAGATATTCCGCATTTGCACCCTTTGATAACCTGTCCGCTGCATTACAGCGGAAAACCTTAGGCTAGGACATAAATCACGGCAAGTGGTTTTCGTCCTCGCCCAGAAAAACTACCTGACAAAAGAACTTGACAGCCGCAATATTAGGCAGACGGCAGGACCCCGTGTGCGAGCAACATAACTATTTCCTCAAAATCTTCACGTCTGAACACGTGTCTTGGAATGACTGACGCAGTCACAACAATTTCATGTGAACGCGGATTTCCCGCACACCACGCTGTTGTCAGTAACCGTGCAGAAATAAAGCTACGCCAAATGAAGCCGCAAAGTTCTATACAGAGACGAGTACTTCGTGATGTTTGTAAATACAAAAATGAATGGCCGCGCAAACATGTTCGTTTCGTTTATTTGTAGAAGTTAAAAAATAGAACCTACAAGAGTTTAATTAATTTAGGATGGACTATGATTTCAAACATGCGTTGCATAATTATTTTTTCGAGGCAAGATATCCATCCTTTGTTGACACAAGCAGTATGTAATTTGCGCATCAGTTACTGTGATAATTCGCAAGCTGTAAACGGTATTGCTTTTATCACAAGCAAAACTCGTATCCTTGAATGAGTGGCTTGGTCGTATATGCGCTGGCAGATTTAAAGCGCATACATCTGCGCACCGGTCGTAATTAGCAAAAGAAACTGATTATGCTGCTAAGAGAAACACTAAAGCATGTACGATCTCTGAAAATCATATTTTCATCTAGAAAGAGGGCGCTATTCGCATTTCTGTGTTTTTGTTTTCTTTTTAGGTACAATAAGTCAACATGTGGTACTTGGTGCAGTGTTTGTTTTTGAACCGCGCAAAGTTTTTTGAGAGCACATGACATGGCCAAGCAGATGCACCTCCCCGCCCCGTCGTTTGTGTGGTCCGCCAATGTCGCCCCCAAGGGGGGAGTGAGCATCGTCTCCGGACCAAATAAACTTTTTTGCCTGCGTGCCTGCCTGCTCACCATTGCAGACATTTAAAAAGCTGCATTTACTCACCTTTCTTGATGTCATCCGTGATATTACGTACTAAACAAAAAAAAACAAAGCATTTAGTGTTTAGTCTGCTTCTCTTATTACAAATGGACAGTTCCTGAATAGAAAACAGAACCCCAATTTTTGATCTTTCCAAATGAAACAAAGAACTCACCATTCAAGAAATTTAACAATTAGCGCGAAATATGCTGCAGAAACGAACATTTCGAATACGTAGCGGTACTGATATGATTACTTAGAATGTGTGTGCGTCAAAGATACCCAGAAATTTAAAAAAAAGAGTATTTCAGAGTGCGTAACTGGGACGGGACAGATAAATACTCGTTTCAGCAGGTCACACCCTAAAATTTAGTTTTGCTTAATGTGCTGCGCAGAGACTCTCCGCGCAAGATGTCTCTATATTATGACGACTCGAATGTGACGACGTTTATTAGGTCGCGAACTCGGGAGCGAACAAGCGCCACGGATCCGATGATGAAGCGCGCACCCAAAAACGATGATGATTTGCAGCCAAACAGATGATGATGATTGATGGCTGCTCAAATGAGGATGAAGTGCATAATAGATGCCTACACTAATTCCCCCCACGTGGAAGCGGCCAGCCTGGCCGCTGCAAGTCAAGGTGTCGAGGAACGTCGCGTGAAGTGCTTCATGCGGGAGACGTGAACGACCTCGGTGCTGCGGTAACGGCGGTCAGTTGGTACGACAAGTGGCGTCACGCGATAGTTGACGGGCGAAGTCTGCTCCAAAACTACGTACGGGCCGATGAACCGAGGCTGGAACTTGTCGCACAGACCCGGTGTGCGAATCGGTGTCAAGAGCAACACCTCGTCACCCGGTCGGAATGACACGACACGATGAGAGGTGTCGTAAATGACCTTCCTTTCTTGTTGCGTGGCTTCTGTGTTCATACGAGCACGCTGGCGACGCTGGGCAAGGCGGGAAATATATTCTTCGCAAGAAGACTGTCATGAAGTGCCATTGCCGGTGAAGAAAGAAACGTGGAGAAAGAAAGTAGGTGAACGTCCGTAAACGAGATAAAACGGCGAGCAGCCGGTGGTGCGCTGGACGGCGGTGTTGTAGGCGAAGGTGAGGAATGGTAGAAGTTGATCCCAGTTTTTGTGGTCCGGTTCAATGTAGACAGCAATCATGTCGGCGAGGGTTCGGTGAAATCTCTCCGTCAGACCGTTTGTTTGAGGATGGTAGCTAGACGCTGTCTTGTGTGTAGTGCCAGAAGCGCGTAGAACTTCACTTAGCAGTTGCGATATGAATGCCTTTCCGCGGTCGCTTAGGAGTATGCGAGGAGCACCATGACGCAGAATTATGGCCTGGAGGACGAAGTCAGCAACTTCCGAAGCTGAACCAGTAACCACAGAACTTGTCTCGGCGTAGCGCGTCAGGTGGTCTACGGCGGTCACTATCCATCGATTTCCAGCGCCAGTGACGGGAAGAGGCCCATAAAGGTCAACACCTACGACCTCGAAGGGTGTTGCGGGGCACGGAATTGGCTGTAACTGGCCGGCAGGAGCAGATGTCGGAAGTTTGCGACGCTGGCATGGAGCACACGAACCTACGTACCTCGCTACGCTGGTAGAAAGGCCAGGCCAATAAAAAGCGGCTTCGAATGCGGTCGTAGGTTTTGTGAAAGCGAAGGTGGCCAGCAGTCGAATCGTCGTGAAAGGCGTTAAGTACGCGATGTCGAAGAGAGCGTGGTAGAACAGGTACCCAGCGTTGACCGTCAGGATGATAAATGTGACGATATAGTACACCATCCTCCAGCTTAAATTGGTAGAGTTGACGACGAAGCCGTGCGTTGGGTGGACGCGAAGCTGCAGAGAGGTGGTCTATGATGCGCCGACAGTACGGGTCAGCGAGCTGGCGAGAGCTGAATGGTTGCTCGTCGTTGGCGGGCAGCTGGTCCAGTGAGGCGAGCAAGGCAACTGAACTAGAAGTGACGTCCAAACTGGTGTTGTCTGGAACGGTTGCGGGAGTGTCGGGAGGAGCCGTAGGTAGTGGCCAACGGGAAAGAGCGTCGGCGTCTTGATGTTTTTTTGCCAGATTTGTAAATAATCTCAAACTGATACTCTTGCAGGCGTAGAATCCACCGACCCAGGCGCCCGGACAGGTTCTTCAATGTAGATAGCCAGTATAAGGCGTGGTGGTCTGTTACAATAGTGAATTGACGGCCGTACAGATAAGGACGAAACTTCTGTACTGACCAAACCACAGCGAGGCACTTCTGCTCAGTGATCGTATAGTTCTTCTCGGAAGCGGGGAGCACTCGACTAGCGTATGCAACGACTCTCTCCCGTGAAGAGTCATCGCGTTGGAGAAGAACAGCACCTATACCGCGCCCGCTGGCGTCTGTATGCAGGAGTGTCGGGGCGGTCTCATCAAAATGGCGGAGTACAGGCTCTGACGTGAGGGCTTCCTTCAACAGGTCAAACGCCGATTGACATTCTTCGGACCACACAAAGGGTACATCGGAAGCAAGTAGTTTGTGTAGTGGCGCAGCTATTGAAGCGAAGTTTCGTATGAAACGACGAAAATAGGATGCGAGACCAAGAAAACTTCGCAAATCCTTAGGCCTTCTGGGGCGCGGGAAGCGAAGGACGGCAGCAGTCTTGTCGGGGTCAGGGCGAATTCCGTCCTTGCTCACGACATGACCGAGAACCTTGATGGATTTGCTGGCGAAACGGCATTTCTTGGTGTTGAGTTGCAGACCCGCGCCAGCAAGGCATGTTAGGACTTCGTCCAGGCGTTGCAGGTGCTGAGAAAACGTTGACGAAAAGATAACAATGTCGTCCAGGTAGCAGAGGCAGGTCTTCCATTTCAGGCCGCGCAGCACGGTGTCAATCATGCGCTCAAATGTGGCAGGCGCGTTGCAGAGCTCGAAAGGCATCACGTTAAATTCGTATAATCCGTCGGGAGTTGCAAATGCCGCTTTTTCCTTATCGTCTTCGTGCATGGGAATTTGCCAATATCCCGAACGCAAATCGAGGCTTGAAAAGTATTCCGCGCCTTGTAGGGAATCAAGAGCGTCGTCAATGCGTGGCATGGGGTACACGTCCTTGCGTGTGATCTTGTTAAGTGCCCGGTAATCGACGCAAAAGCGCACAGAGCCATCCTTTTTTCGTACCAAAACAACAGGCGATGATCAAGCGCTAGCTGATGGACGAATTACCTCTCGTTGGAGCATGTCAGCGACGTTTTCCTCTATGATTTTTCGCTCAGCAAGAGACACGCGGTACGGGCGGCGGTGCACAATAGATGTTCCCTCTGTCTGAATGCGATGCACCGCAGTGGTAGTCTGGCCCAACGTTGAGGAGCAGGCGTCAAAAGAATCGGCGTATTTGGTTAACAAATCAAGCAGCTGCTGAGCCTGCGTAGCTGTTAGGTCATCGCTGATAAGTGCTGTGAAAGGGGACGAAGAACCAGGCTCACAGGTAGGAGGGTCGCTGGTGGAGACAGGCTTAAGTGGCGCGATGCTTACAGGCTCCGCATCGACAACGCAGGCTACTGTGGTGCCCCGTGGAAGGAGAATTTTCTCCGATGTAGCATTAATGCAATGACGAGCGCGGAGCCGTTGTGAAAGCGTGCCACACCTGACGCAAGGGCTATGCCTTTAGTCACGCAATTTGAAGAAGGGGATACTAAGACGTCACCGTCGTCGATGTCCTTAGATGTTAGGGTCACAATTCGCTCTTGATGTGGCGGCAGTTCGAGATCTTCCGGAGCGAACAGGCGAAGTGGCTTGTAGATGTCTTCGTCGAGCATGGAGTCTGTATCGGTAAGGTGCAGAACACGCTCTCCACAACATATTGCCGCCGAAGAAGAAGATAGAAAGTCCCACCCTAGAATTAGTTGGTGAGAGCACCGGGTTAACACAGTAAACTGGATGCAATGAAGGATGTCATCGATAAAAACACGGGCAGTACAAAGGGCGGCAGGGCGAATGGTGTTCCCCTGGGCTGCGACTAGAGTGGGTCCATTATAAGGCGTCATGACTTTCTTGAGGCGTTTACACAAATCAAGTCGAATCACAGAAAACGTAGCACCGGTGTCAACCAAAGCATCGACGAGAAGTCCTTCCACTATGACGGAAACCATGTTGAACGGGCGTGCTGGAGGAATATCAGTCCTGCTGTGGAATGCAGTTTCTCCTCCAAAAACTGCATCACTTAGTTTTCCGTACGGTTGTCAGTGGTAAACGAGGCAGGGCGAAGTGGTGAGGAGGAGCGACGAAAGGGCGAAAGTGATCGGCGTCTGCTTGAACGGAAAGTATTCCTCGCTTCAGTCGATGCGGGCGGAGATGGCGTTCGCTGCGGAGGGAAGGAATGACGCGGGGCGTAAGAATCCCCACTGGAAAAATCCCGTTCGCGCATGTCGTACCCACGACGCTCATCCTGCTGGTGCTTGCGGCAGAAGCGTGATATATGCCCGCGATATCCACAATAGTAGCATGTTGGGCGAGATGAGCGCCAAGGCGAGTAGTAGATGGCGTTCGGCGCACCGGGAGATAGTGCGGTCAAGTGGGCAGAGGGAGGTTCAGGCGGCATAGAACGGAAGTGGACCGGTGGCGCAGCAACCGATGCGAACGATGGTAGCGGCAAGGTAGGGTTTACGTTGCAGGGAGGCGCGGCAGCAACTTGCGCGTACGTTGGCGGGCTGGAAGCAGGTGGCTGTACGTGCGCTGGGCCGGTGAATGACGTTAGTTCCTCCCTGATGATGTCTCGCAAGGCCGTGCCTGAAGGCTGTGTGAAAGATGGGGAAGGTGGGGAGAAGCCCATTGACTGTAGCTCTTCGCGTATAATCTCCCTGATCAAGTCACGAAGGTCCCGGTCCGCCGGTCGGTGTTCGCTGGTGCCCGATTGCAGCCGAACGGAGTCCAGTTCATCGAGGCGCTGACATGTGGTGATGACGTCAGCGACAGTAGAGGGATTCTGGACAGCAAGGGCATTGAAGGCAGCGGTCCCTATGCCCTTCAGAATGTGGCGCAGTTTCTCCGACTCGGACATCGACGAATTGACACGCCGGCAGAGCGAAAGAACATCCTCGATGTACGACGTGTATGACTCGCCGGGATGTTGTGTGCGAGCATCGAGGGTCCTCTTCGTGAGAGCGGATCGAACGGTGGGTGTGCCGAATACTTGACGAAGCTGCTGCTTGAAGCCAGGCCAGTCGGTCAAGTCAATCTCATGGTTAAAGAACCATGTCTTCGCAACACCCGCGAGATAAAGGGAGACGCGACGTAGCTTGTTGGGATCGTCCCACAGATTAGTAGCGCTTACTCGCTCATAGTTGTCAAGCCAGTCTTCCACATCTTCTCCGCGGAGACCGGCGAAGATTGGGGGGTCACGCTGGTGGTTGACGACGTACAGAGGCGAGGCTTGCGGCGCCGGGATGGGAGCGGCATGGGCGCCGGCCGGCTCGTTCTGCGACATGTTGGAGTACAGAGGGTGCAAGCGGCGGCCCGAACGGAGCTCCAGCGGGTAGACTGGGCGATGAGAGGACCGGGGATCGTAAATCCACCTCCACCACGTATGACGACTCGAATGTGACGACGTTTATTAGGTCGCGAACTCGGGAGCGAACAAGCGCCACGGATCCGATGATGAAGCGCGCACCCAAAAACGATGATGATTTGCAGCCAAACATATGATGATGATTGATGGCTGCTCAAATGAGGATGAAGTGCATAATAGATGCCTACAATATTTACAAAAAATTCACTCCTTAACCGTCACTTCTACAGACAGTCTCCGGGAGGTGATCTGCCTTTTCGCAAACATTGCGTCACCTGTCACATGGCATACTGTGTGGCCACAGGCGATTGTGCGCGAGACCACACACCATGCATGCATACTTTTCACGAGCGTTTTCATATTTCGCGTTTTGTCTGCAAACATAAAATATTTGAGGACTTGAAATATGCCTACGAAAGTGGCTCGCGAGCACACACATGCAGTAGTAGTCAGTGCCGATGTGCCACCATAGACGGAAAGAGGTGGTTTCATTTGAGAGCACCTACAGAAGGGCAATGTGCAATATGTGTGCAAGAGTTGCGATTCGGGTGCCCCTTTCATATATATATTCAATGCTGCCCACTGGCATAAAGTTTTCCCACACGCTTTCATTTATTTCGAAGGCTGCCCATCGACATAGGGCGGGTCCCAGTGCATTAAAAAGAAAGAAAGATAATGTTGCTTGCGTAAACGTAAATGTGTTGCATTGCAGCGTTTTTTTTTTTTGCGGCCACCCTTCATGACCCGTACTTAGGCCTTAATAAAATAAACCGGATGCCAACCCACTCTTGAATCAAAGAATATCTCTTGACTTAAGGCAAAAGCCTTCAATGTCTCGCGCTCGCGGCATCCGACCCTCCATCCGTCCGTGCCCTGGAACGGCGCCACCTCCTCTGTACTTGCGCGAGCGTATTCTAGGACTTGTGTACCAGGTACACACAAAAAGGGACATCACAAGAGAGTTCCCTTCGATATGTATAAACTTCACGCTCTCCAGACAAACGGTGAAATCTGAAGGTGTCTCGTCGGCGTTCGCGGGAAAACATATTTTTTTCGAAAATTGCCATACGGTAAGTATACAGGTTGCGTCGAATCAGCGGGTGAAGTCTACGCCCGTGTTCACCCTGAAAAATGTTTGCACGTGTCGACAACGAACACAAAGACAGCCTTGCCGTCTTCTGGAATTTTTTCTAGGATTGCGCTTACCTTTAAATATAAATGCAATACCACATGTCCCATACATATTCTGTGGAAGCTGTTCTATAATACCGTACTTATTCGCACTCACATAGATGCCTATTGATACCATATTTAGCTATACACAGAGTGTTTCAAGTAACTACAGCAGAATCATTTTTGAATGTTGTTGACAATAGCTGAATAAAACCAATCACACATGATTTCCTGTAATCTGGCCAACGGCAAAGATTGTTTAAAGTTTTACTGAATTCTTGATGGAAGGTATATTAATCACGAAAGAAACGAAAACTGGAATGAGATGAAAGAAAGGCATGTTGACCAGACCAATTTAAAATAACAAATATGCTGTACTGCAGATAGTAAAGGTATAAGAGAGAAAAGTTCGAAGAGTAAAAAATTGGCGGCGTATCTGCGTGCTTCGCTGCAAATGTCACCGAAAGACGATAGTCTTGTGCCGGCGTTACTACTATGTTTTGCCTTGCCTCAGACAGCGCCTACTCTACGTTGAATTGGCTGCATCTAGCTGACATTGATAAAATAGAGGAGGCGCTGCGCGAGATATGGACGCCATTGAAAAATTACACCATCTCCCGCTAAAGGGAACCATGTGTAGATGTGAAGCAGCGGGCGCTAACGCTTACACTGGCGGCGGCGTTGACGCTGGCGCTCATCGCAGCGTTGCGCAGGAGAGAAAACTGGGGAGGCGCAAATCAGGCAGTGATGAAGCAGTGTTTCCTACTGGAACATGCCAATCGCTGCTAATGGGCAATGAGAGACAGAAGACTCCGACTGGACACAGAGACCCGCACTCCGCTTTTAGTTAACGCACACGCTGCGAATTTTTATTGTTCAACAACGCAAAGGAGAAATCTCCCACCGGCACCAACTTGGAGGTCAAGATCCATTGCCATATATACGGGGTGGCCAGTGAACGGTTGTGCAGCGCGAGCAGTCGGTTTTTTCAACCAAGAAACTCGCTAGCAGACGCTGCCTGCGTCGGCGTTGCGAGGGGAGAGAGGGGGGGAGCGTAGGAGAGAGAGGGGGGTGACACGCATGCGCAGTGGGAGTGTGAACGCCGTGGGCAGGGATGCGTAGAGGAGAGAGGGGGGAGCATAGAAGAGGAGAGAAAGGGGGACGCGCATGCGCAGTCGGAGTGTGGACGTCGCGGACAGGGATGCCTAGAGGAGAGAGTGTAAGAGGGGAGAGAGGAGGGAGGCGCATGCGCAGTGAGGGTGTGGTTGCCGCGGAGAGGGGATGCCTAGAGGAGAGAGAGGGGGAGAGGATGTTTTTTATTTTTATTTTTTTAAAGGGTTTGCGCATGCGCAGTAAGGGTGGGCACGCGGCACACCACCACCACCACCACCACCACCACCGGATTAAGCTTCGCCATCAGATGCTTCACATCTAAAACATGAGCTTGTGCTCAACCAAGGGCATTACACCGTGACCAAGAGCCACTGCCAGCGGCAGCACCTTATCGTCAGCACAGGGCTTTTTCGTGCAAAGCGTCGCTGTTCGTGCAGAGCGTCTCATTTTCAGCTCAGCCTAAAAAACACTAGGGGGCTTTAGAATTTCGTACCTATGTATTTTTTAAATAAAAGAACACACGACCTGACACTACATATTAATGTTGCGCCACAGGTATGCGTAGTATTTGCTTTTTTGATCGAATATGTTCACAAGTATGAAGGCAAACACCAGTTCAAGATGGCTGGGCGTTCAGAAAGTTGTTAAACTTTGGCCGAGTGGCTGAATCAGGGGACATCGGACAGACAGCCAGACCAAAATTTTTGCGTTGAAGTATCCCAAGAAAGACTATCGTCTTTAAAAAAATGAGACGTTAGGTATCATGGATAATTGGGGCAGTTGGTAACGATTCATGGTGGCGAACAGAGCGACTAACGCCGACGAAGAAAATGACAGGACGCACGAGACAGCAATGCGTCACGTGTTCTTTTCGTTCCTTTGTCCGTGCAGTAGTATCGCTCTTAGCCACGATGGAAATGAGGCTGCGGATTTTAGACTAAATTTGCACTATTATGATCAGTAACATTGAAGAGGTAATTTGATAGCGACCGATCCACTTTCATTCGGGTAACGTACCGGCTACATGGTAAGTTTCACAAGCGTTTAAAGAAAGCCCGCGAAATATGCCATAAAACCATCCGACGGCGCTCATGCGCTAACTTATTGTCGTGCTGTCAACATTGCTTTGAGCGAAACAAGCGGCGCGTTGTCGCACCAGCTTTCCGCCAGTTTCATTTAGTTTGGGGTAACAAATGTGTGAAATGGTCTGAATCTGCTTCTTTTCGCGACAGCGTGATAGAGGTGGTGCATACCCAGTTCTGATTTTATTTTTTTTTAAACTGAAGACCTCATTAACAACGTGGCATTTTTTATCCTTATACTTGCCGAGAACGAGTGTGCTGTACCGTTTAGTGCACATTCGCATCTTTTAAAATGGTCAACTAAATGTCGCGCTCCCTCAATTGCCCTCACCAGCGCATTAGCCACATGACAAGGGGACGGAGTAAACGACCCCTGTGTCGCAAGGAGGACTGGGTAGCATGCGTTTTCGTGCTCGGGGAGCCTCCGCACTCGTGCCTTTTCACCACGAAGAACATGTGAGACAGTTTTCCGTTGACGAATAGATCATTTAAAATATTTGTATTTTAGGCTTCCAGTTCATGTATTGCGATATCTGTATTGAGGGATACTTTTCTGACTATCTCTGCCCAGACCTGTAATAGTGTTTTGCAGTTACACTAGCATCTAAGATGACGCTTGGTGGTACATCGGTATCCCGGCGACTAACGTTCATGATCAATGATTCAGCAAACTACTGTGGTAGCTGCAGTAGTTAACGGTTAGAGTGTAATCAGAAAAGGTGTTGTGACAGAATTTTTTTTCTTGCTATCTGATTGAGTGCACTTTTTCGACTTGATTTCCGTGACGACAATACGTCACTGGAGTCTCGGTGGACCCAGGCAGAAAACACTTGTGTGTTAAAAGAGGGTCTTGGTAAGGTGCGTTTTCTAAGCTTTTTGTGAAATCAGTTGCGTTTGCTAGACGTGAGTGATCGTTTCATGGGGGAATGCAATTGATATTGTCACGTAAAATAACACGATACTTGACAGGTTACGGGTGTATTTACACTGATGTGCACAGCATCGACCAAGATGGAGAACAGCACGCACACCGGACAGGCCAGTCCTCTTCGTCGTCCTCTGTAGGCAGAATATCTGACCCTTGATATGTTAGCTACGTAGCATTACCCCCGGCGGTAAAAGCGCCGTCTCGGTGCACTTTAAACGTGATCTTCAGAAGGAGGGTGGTACGGTTTTAGTCTACTGACGTTTCAGCTCATGCGGTATACCTTTTTTATGCTATTGCAAAGTCTGACTTGCAGAATCAGAGTTGCTGTTCGAACCGCCATCGAAGAACATGAGTGACCTAGTGTCTTTTAAATACTCTAGTCTTTATGTATTGACAGCTTCCTCAAAAGGCTCAGTTTTCATATTTCCTCTGAATCCATTGCTATAAACGGAGGTTATTTGCTTCAAAATAAAGGAGTTTGCATTGGTTCCTCTGTTGCACCGATGTGGTTTGTTTTTATCCCAATGTGACAAGCGCATAGAAACCCAGTTCCATCATTCGAAAGTTTTGCAAATTTTTAGATATGTCAAAGAATGCCTTGTTCGCATTTCTAAGGCTCCAGAGGATCTCATTAGAATGTTTAGTAGCATTCTCGACGTCTCCGAAAGATCTGCTCCAGCCCTTAGCCTTACCCACGAGACGCCAGTAGTTGATTGCCCGCAGTTTCTTGACCTTGGTCTTTTTCTTGGTAAACGCGTGTCCTCGGTCAAAAAAAAGGGAATATTAAGTTACTGTTTGGCGCATTCAAAGGTGATTAAGTGCGGCGTAGCTAACTACCTGGGCGCAGCCCTGCCACAGTCATGTGAACACAAGCTGGCTGGGCGCTTGCAAGAACAAGTTAAACGATTGAATGTTGTGGGGTTTCCACCGCAGGTCATCGCCCCCTCTGCAGGAGGGACCCCTCTTTGGTAAAGACAAAGCGCCCATCGGAACCACTTGGTTGTAGCGGGACGAAGGGAGCGCAAACTCCTAGCTAAATTGTTGAATTCCTTCAACGGGCCATTGGAAGAAATGTAATTTACAAGTATACGTTTTATGCTAGTCGGGTCATGTTCAATGAACAAGACACAGAAAGTATGCCTGTTTCGCGCAAGAAATAACACGGGGAAGTGGTCAAGGGGAGCGCAGACTCAGAGCGACAATGTCTAAGTTCTTGAAAGGGCCGAGAGTAAACCAACACTGGCGTTGCGACTGTGTTTTCAGCACCATATAAGTTGTATAAACGTAGACGTCAAGACTTACAACTATGTAAAGCAGTGGTTCTCAACCGCGCAGCAGTCTTACGGGTTGCGCGATACCATCGCCCACGAAAAAGATAAATTTCTCGAGGCAAGTTTTGACCTATTCCCAGTTCCAAATCCTGCTCCAGCAACTGAAGCAAAATTCGGAACAAGAAGAGATCGGCTGCTCCAACGCCTCATTCAAAACTAAGTCTGCTACATCAGCCCCAATAGCGCTGCATTTCCTTTCCTGTTCTGTATTCCTTTAAACTTGGCAGCGATGGCGGCTTGCGCTGCGCCCCCTCCCTGTTCCTCACCCCAAGGGCTCCGCCATCACTTCGACAAGTCCACAAGGGGCCCCCGCCACATCGACCGCTGGGAACTACTGATGCAAGGGATATTCTCTCAAATCGCACAGCCAACATCAGCATAGGAGGACAGTCGCTCAAAAACGTTAAACTGTGGAATAGAGGGATGCAACAAGGGTCTGTACTGTCTCCGACTATCTTTAATATCGCGACAACCTGGCTTGCTGACAAGTTGGAGGGATTCAAAAAACCTACATCACGCCATATGCGCGGATGATGTGACACTGCGGGTGAACAGAGATATAGATATAATAAAGCAATTTCCCAACCAATCAGGCTAAAATGCTCCGCAGAATATTCAGAGGTGTTTTTTTCTAACATCAAAAAACAAAAAAACAGGAAGATCCCACGCACCGGGGGAATCAATATAATGCGAAGCAGCCTGCAAGGAGCGGCATACATTAAGTCACGGCGCACATGATATGCATGTCCATATTTTCATGTTACGAACTATCACATATGCTACTCATACGGTCGCGTCACGCAACACTAATTTTGGTGTATATCAAGCGAGCAAAACGACCTTGATCTCACCATGAGCGTGGCATGTAAATCATGCTATGCATGACATGCAAGTCATTATTTTCTAATTGCCACCTGTTATTTATGTTCGTCATGCACTCACATCGCGCAACACCAGTTTTGTTGTATATCAAGCGAACGCAATGGCCACAAGCTCACCTTGAGTGAGCCCGTATGACGAAAAAGACATGCATCTCATAATATTCGTGTTACCATATTGTCACGTGGTCGTGACGTCGAAGAAAGCAACAGTCAGCGTGTCAAAGAAGAAACTCTTTATTTGGCCGAACTTGTGGCCGAGAAACTGAAGGCCAG